>JAQZBX010004665.1:0-59260 GCA_029593785.1 Cabassous unicinctus | reverse complement strand
GTATGATTAGCATTCATCCTCAGGCAATGCTTCTCATTTGAGAATCTCATCCGGCACCAGCCATCATATTGTCCATCAGTCAAAGTCCCAAGTCACTGGCAAATGTGAAAAGTCCCAAGTCACTGGCAAATGTGAAAATCTGAGGGTAATGCCTCTAATCCTGGAGGTAAACACGTGGCCAGACCCTTAGTGCCCCTTGGTAGGCTAATGAAGAATAGCAATTAGGATTAGTGGATTTCATTGCAGATGGGCCTGGCAGGGAAAGGAAAACACAGAGGATTGCATCAGGTTCCTGGGGCAACCAGGGAATGCCAAGTGTGAGAGACGGAAAGAAACCGCATCGCTTGCTCGCTGAAAGGTAATTCTTTCACTTTGCAGGGCATCTCTTCACCTAGAGATTCATGGCAAGGGGGAAATTCACTGGCGTGGTGCATATGCTCCACATTAAAGCAGAATGTGGAGCTCTTTTCTGGACGCTGTATTTTTGCTACTGTGACTGAGGACAAACGGGCACGCAGTGCTGTTTCCAGCAAGCGCATGCCTCTCTCCGTTCTCCGCGACCTCTCTGCACTGGCCTACATCAGTGCAGTCACATGAATGGAAGTGTTGCTTCTCAGCCATCTGGTGATTCATTCTTCCCTGCCTCCTGCCTGGAACTGCGAGAGAGCTGCTCACACATTGCCAAGTGAGTTAGAGACGACTGCTGCTGCCTGTGACCTGCCAGACACCAGTGGCTTATTCAGAAGCTACCGCTATACTCTCAGACCATGTGCAATGGCCAAGTTGAAATAAAAATCCCACAAAAATGAACATAATAATTGGTTAGTTAATAAATAGGTAAACTGGTATACAAGTGTGTGTATGTGTTGTAGATTCAGTCAAGGTGACAGGGGCCATGAAGGACTCATACTTAGTTATTTTTGGGGGTTAAAATAGAGTTTTAAAAAATGTAACAGGCTCAAGGCAATGCAGTGATGAAAGGTTAACCTTTATCAATAAATTGTGCTGTAACAATTGGTTGTCCACATGCAGAAATAAGAAAATAAAAAGGGAATCTTTATTCATGCCTCACAATCTATACAAAATAAACTCAAAATGCTTTGTACCAGCAAAGACCAACATAAAAAGGAAATCAAGAAAACAATTCTATTTATACAAGCATCTAAAATAATGAAATATCTAGGAATAAATGTAACCAAGGATGTGAAAGACTTGTACACTGAAAACTATAAAACATTGCTGAAAGAAATTAAAGAAGACCTAAATAAATGGAAAGACATCTCATGTTCATGGATTGGAACACTTATTATTGTTAAGACGTTAAAACTACCGAAAGTGACTTACAGATTCAGTGCAAAGCCAATCAAAATTTCAGCAACCTTTGTTTTTTTCCAGCAGAAATAGAAAAGCCAATCATCAAATTCATATGGAATTTCAAGGGACTCCAAGAGCCAAAACAATCTTAAATAAGAACAAAGTTGGAAGTATCACACTTCCTAATTTCAAAACTTACTATAAAGCTACAGTACTTAAAACTGTGTGGTGGTAGTATAAAGGTAGATATATAGACCAATGAAACAGATTTGAGAGTTTAGAAATAAATCCATGCATTTATGGTCAATTGATTTTTGACGAGGATGCCAAGCCATGCAATGGAGAAAGAATAGTCTCTTCAACAAATGATGTTGGGAAAACTTGATATCCATATGTAGAAGAATAAAATTGGACTCCTACATCACACAATATAAAAAAAATAGCTCAAAAGGGACCAAGGATCAAAACAGAAAAGCTAAAACCATAAAACTTTGAGAAGAAAACATGGGGAAGATCTTCAGGACCTTGTATTTGGTAATGCATTCTTACAGATACTACCAAAAGCACGAGCAACAAAAGAAAAAATAATGGATTGAACATCATGAAAATTAAAAGCTTTTGTCCATCAAAAAACATTTTCAAGAAAGTAAAAACACAACCTTCAGAATGCGATAAAATATTTGGAAATCATACATGTGAGAATATAGAAAGAACTCTGACAACTCAGTAACAAAAAAGACAAACAACCCAATTAGGAAATGGGCAAAGGACTTGAATAGATATTTCTCCAAAGGAGATATACACGTGCCTTTAAGCACGTGAAAAAATGCTCAACATTATTAGTCCTTAAGGAAATGCAAATCAAAACTACAGTGAGATTCTCTCTGCTCCTCAGTGTTAGCTGTTTTAATCACGTTGCTTTATTTTCTAATTTCCAGAACTTGAATTCCCTGCCATACTGTCTGAAGAAGGGAAACTCTTTGTGGAGGGCTCAATTTCAACACCAACAAGCAGGCGTTGGAAGACCACTTCAGTAGCTTCAGGCCTATCTCTGAAGTGATTGTCATCAAGGCCTGGGAGACTCATTGGTCCCAGGGTTTTGGCTTCATCACCTTCACCAACCCAGATGCCATGCAAGCCATGAATGGAGAGTCCCTGCATGGTCACCAGGTCCTTGTGGGCCATGTGGGCAAGTCAGGTGGAGGACTATAAGGGGTGTCTTTGGGGGTCCTGGTCATGGTGGCAGCTACTCTAGAGGTGGTGGGGGACAGGGATATGGAAGCAGCCAGTATGACAGTTGGCCTGAAGGATATGGAAGGTCCAAAGACTATGGTGGCAGAAGCCAAGGTGGTTATGACCATGACTCTGGAGGGAATTACAGAGACAATTACCACAACTGAGATGAGACATGCACACATAATATAGTTAGGAAGCAATTTTCAAACCTACCCATAAAAAATCTCTGTCAAGAACGTGATTACTAAGAGGTGATTTTCACTCTATGTTATGAGACCACCGCCTTGATTATATAGAAGAGCTTCTTAAAATATTTGTGAATGTCATCTTTTTAATGCTGGAAGAAAGAAATATTCTGTTGTGTCTCATATAATGTTTAGGATGTCCTTTTTCATGGAGCTGATTAAAAAGATGAAATTTGAAAAAAAAAAAAACTACAGTGAGATGCCCCTTCATATCCACTAGGATGACTATTATTAAAAAGTAAAAAATAACAAGTGTTGGTGAGGATATGGAGAAACTAGAACTCTCATGAATTGCTGGTGGGAATGTAAAATGGTGCCACCACTATGGAAAATAGTTTGGCAGTTCCTCAAAATGTTAAACATACATTTATCATATGTCCTGGAAATTCCACTCTTAGGTATAAACTCCAAAGAATTGAAAGCAGGGACTCAAACAGATACTTGTACACCCATGTTCATAGCAGCATTATTCACAATAGCCAAAACATGGAAAGAACCCAAGTGCCCATTAACAGATAAATGGATAAAGAAACTTCATTCATAAAAAGGAATGTTTTCTATATCATGAATGAACATTGAAAAACGTTATGTTAAGTAAAATAAGCCAAACACAAAAGAGCAAATATTGTATGATTCTGCTTATACAAAATATCTAGAATAAGCAAGTTCATAGAGACAGAAATTAGAGGAGCTAGGGGAGGGGGAATGGGAAGTTATTGTTTTAATAGGTATAGAGTTTCTTGTTTTGGTACTGGTTGGTAGTGATGGTACAACTTTGTAAATGTAATTAGTGCCACTGAATTTTACACTTAAAATGCTTAAAATGGCAAAGTTTGTTACATATATATTGCCACAGTGGAAAAAAAAAAAAAAGAAGAAAGGAGCAGAATAGCGAGTGGAGCATGCAAACATTTTTATCAAGAGTGGTGCAGGGGAGAGAATATTTGTATTCACATTGACTTGTAGAAACACAGAATAGTGTGGCAGAAGAAACCAATATCTGGGTGCCTCTGGAGAGGAGGACTAAAAGGATGGGTGACAGGAGAGGAAGTGTTGATATTTCATTGTACCCATTTGAATTTTGAACTATGTGAAAATAATACCTGCTCAAAAAATTAATGAAAATTTTAAAATAAAAACATTCAAAATGGTTTATAGAACTTAAATTTAAAATGTAAAACTTTAAAACTTCTAGAAGCAAACATGGGAGGAAACCTTTGTGACATATGGTAGGTAAATATTTCTCAGGCATGATACCAGAAGAGCAATCCATAAGAGAACAAATTGATAAATTGAACTTCTTCAAAATTAAAATTTTCTGCTCTTCAAAAGAGCAGAAAAAACAAGCCATAACCTGTAAGAAAATCTTTGCAAAGCATACACCTGATAAAGGACTTGTATCCAGAAATATAAAGAACTCTCAAAATGCAATGATAGGAAAGCAAACAACACAATAATAAATGGACAAAACATCTGGATACTTCACCAAAAAAGATGGATGGATGGTAAATAACCACATGCAAAGAGGCTCAGCATCATTAGTCATTAAGGTAATGCAAACGAAAACCTCAAAGAGATACTACTACACTCCTATTATAATGGCTAACATTTAAAAAGAGTGCATATATTATTGTTCTATAGGTAGATTGTTCTCTGAAATTCAGTTTTATTCCTATCACATAGCATTTTCAGAGGTAAATGAATATTTCATGGTAATACCTAGCAAAATTTCTGACATATAACACATATAAAAACTGTTGATGAGAATGTGGAAGAACTGGCACTCTCATACACTGCTGGTGAAATCGTAAAAACACTTTAGAAAACAGCTTGGTTTTTTATTTTCAAATATATGCTTACTATAAGATCCAGCTATTCCACTCTTAGGTATTTACCCAAGAGAAAAGGAAATATATGCTCTTACAAAGGCTCATTCATAAATGTTCATAGCAGCTTAACTTGGAATAGTCCCGAACTGCAAACAACTCAAACGTCCATCAAGAGACGAATGAATAAACAAATTGTGGTATATCTGTAGAACAGCAGATGACTCAGCAATAAAAAGGAATGAACTATTGATACACACAATAACATGGATGAATCTCAAAATAATTGAGCTGAGTGAAGGAAGCTAGAAAAAATTACATATGATTCCATTTATATAAAACTCTAGAAAATTCAAACTAATCTAGTGATAGAAAGCACATCAGTGTTTGCTTGAGGGTAGAGAGGACTTGGAGGGCTGGATTACAGAGAGGGACAAGAAAACCTCTGGGGTAGATGGATACACTCATTATTTCATGGATGTATACATATTCCAGACTTATCAAATTGCATACTTTAAATATGTATAGTTTATTGTATGTCAATTGTACCTCAATAAAAAATAAATTGTATATGTTATATGTCAGACAGTTTGTTAGGTTTTCGTGAAATTATCATTTATTTCTGAAAGTACCATGTGGAAAGGATAAAATTGAATTTCAGAGAAGAAAATCTACTTATAGAATAAGAATATATTCTATAGAGAGGAATGTAAGAAAGGAAGGAAATAATGGATGGAAGCACAAGTGATTCCTGGAGTAAGGGGAGGGGTCAGGGTAGGAAATAGAAAAAGATTAGGCAGCAGATTGTATTTTCCAACAATGGACACAGTATTTCTTCTTAAAATGTGGCTCTGACAATCTTCTCACTGAGAAGTGGAGTCTTTCCCTGTTCTTCCCTATGAGGACATTTGTGCCTACCATGGAAGTAATGCTATATGACTTCCAAAACTAAATCTTAAAAAAAAGCTTACACCTGGTTTTCTTATGATGGTTCTTGTGAGGGTTTCTTCTGAGGGTTTGCTCTTGGAACTCAGCCACCATGCTGTGAGGAAGCCCAAGCTGCCTCTTCCTCTTCCTGAAGAGGTCACACTCAAGTTTCTGGCTGACAGTTCCATCTGAGGTCCTAGGTGAAAGCTAGCATCAACCACCAGATGTGGGGGTGAGCAAGCTTTTAGAGGAGTCTACTGTCTGGTCCTTGATCACTGCCAACTTTTGAATCTTCCCAGCTAAGGCCCCAGACATTGTGGAGCAGGGACAAACTTTTCATTGATTTGCTCTTTCAGAATTCCTGACCTACAGAATCTGTGAACATAATAAAATGGTTGTTGATTTACACTACTAAGTTTGGGGTATGTTATGCAGCAATGGTAATCAAGACAGGTGATAGGAATCAAGGGAAGAAATGGAAATAATAAAAGAAAAACTAGGATCCTGACCTCCTGAAAAGTTAGAAAAGATTCTGCAGGCAGTTTTACCAGTTTTTGAGAGTGAGTACTCTGGGTGAAGTGGTCTGAGGCTTTCTGGAATGGGGAGTAGAGCCCTTGACGTCATGGATTCCAGGAAGGTGGCCACAGTAGCTAAAATATTGGCGTGGAAGAAGCTCCCTCATCATGAGCCATCTGACAATCCTAACAAAACCAAGAGTGAAGACAAACAAATGGGGTAGGATTTGCCAGCTTCCTGTCCCAGTTAAATAACTTAAGGAAAAAATGTGTTTTGGGTTTATGTTGTAGTTAATTACACTTAATATAAATTAGTATTCATGGATCTTGGCATAACATGAATCACAAGACAAATATAAGCCTCATTAATAGACCATTTTTAAAAGAGGGTCCATCATCCTAATTCTGTCCACTCCCTATATCAGAACCTTGACCCATAGAAGGTTCCCAAATCCAGGTATTTATGCAGAATAATATCTTGAAAGTTCTTTAACTCTATTATGAAGATGACAAATGGATTTGTTGAAAATGAATCAATCTCCAGAGAACCTGTAAAGTGCACCCTATGTCTATATAGTCTCAGCACTAAAAAGAATATATTGTAAATTCTGACATCAAGGTCTAGTTCGGCACCACTAGTAAAATAGTGACAATGCTTTATCATTGTGCCTGCAGTGATTTTGACCCGTCTGAATTTCATTTTCAGGATTTATAGATCCTTTCCTGTGTGAATTACCCCACTTTTGCCTTTGCTATCCTCTATGTTGGGATATTGCCCCCCCACACACCTTTTTTTTGATTGAGAAAATTCATTGTTAATTTTTGTCTTTGCCAGTGTTCTTGTTCAGAATAGTATCTGACTGAGTCTTATCAACTGATCTCTATAGATGTGCCTGTTTCCTTCTGACATGTAAATTACCAGCCAGCTGCTTTACCTGGTAACAACTACAACCACAAAAATGGCTGAATGATTTTACAGCTCCCATGCCTAACCTGATCACACTGTCTGCATTCAGAATGGTGGTGTAGCCAGAGTTTGTCTAGGTTCTTGACTAAACTGCAAGAAATGAATTTCAAAAGCATGCCACATTGATTAGGCCAGTAATTTATTAAGGTAGGGAGGGAAGAGAAATGGGAGAAAATAACAGATCATGGGTCCCAGAGACAGGAAGGAGCTGAAGAGTGATAAAGTGGGCTGATTTACAGACTACAGTTGCCCACTAGAGATTATAAATGCCCAGGTTTTACTTGCGTATTGATCTAGGTGGAGGGGACACAGTGAGAGCAGGGCGCAGACAGCAAGAACAGGAGTCAAAAGGCAAGAGAGGGCAAAAGGCCTTTGCACTTGCTTTTTGAACCATTAATTATTCTACCCCTTTGCTAATGACATGGGAGGAGTTTCAGCTGTTTGCTGTTTTGATTGATTACCCCACCCATCAATCCCCCAGGAGGGCCCAATGATGAGACCCCTGGCGAATATCCAGGGCTTCTCCTGGCTCCCGGAGGAAATCTTGTTCCGAATGGGATTTCTCACAAGAGTCTTCCAGCAGCCATCTTGGGAGTATTGATGGCCACGTGGACTTCTTGACAGGCTCCAGATCCATCTATTGATTCCCTATCTAGCCTGCTTTAGTGGTGATGATGTTTTCTTTTCAGAGGGAACAGCATTTTATGGTAAATCGTGGCAATGGAAAGGGAATTGCAAAACTTCTTTGGTGAGGGAGCTGAAAATGGATCTCCTCTTCTGTGCTTCTCTCACACTTCCTGTGTTACACCATTAAACATCCTCGTAGGGAACAGAAGCTCCAGGAGAGTCTGTTTAATCACTTGATGCCCAGTATCAAGAGGACCACATCTGCAGGATGCTGGGCATGATAACCCCCTGTGGTTAGGGTAACTGCTGTTCCCAGCTGTAACACATGCAACACAGTGAAACAGTCCTAAAATTAGCCCCAGGGCTAGTGGTAGAAAGGAAGAAAGTTACAGAGGTTCATTTGCCACAGTTGCATAATTGGTATGTTGAAGAGCCTAATTTGGGCCCAAGTTCACGCTTTTTGTTTTTCTTTGTTAAGTTTATTTTTCCATCACACCTACCCTCAAAGAGGATGTGTGAGAGCTGCTGTGCAGGCAAGAAAAGGATTAATATGCTGAAGGCTGAAGATGAGGATTCCCTTGTCTGATTGTGAACTAAGTGACAAAGCACAAAAGCACACTCCTCTAGCTCCCAGGCCCTAGTTATTAGCCTTTTCACATATTTCTGCCCATCTATCCTTTTTACTGGAAAAGAGATTCACAACACCACTCTGCACTCCCCATGCCTTCTAACCCCCCAGGTAAGTGGGCTGATAACGAATCTACTCTTCATTTGTTTGAGAGTGTCTATACACCTGAGGGTCTCAAAGTGTAATTCTGGACCAGCAACATCAGCATTGTCTGAGAGCTTGTTGAAAGTGTGAATTTCCCTTAATCTTCTGAATCAAAAACTCAGAGAGAGGGTCAACACACTAAAGTTTAGCCTGCTGTACACCAAGGTTCTCGAAACCATTTTATTCACAACTTTTTCTCAGTTTGTAAAATAGTTTAGTAATAGAATGTTAAAGAGATCCCTTTCATAGTCTATCAACTAAGCACTTACTGTATACAAAGGACCATGCTACGTGCTGTGGGGAAAGGAAAGATGGATACAATATGGTCCCAGCCTTCTATGAGCTCTCCTAGAGCTGACGAGCTGAACATACAGGATTTACCAATAGAACACAGTGGCCTGATTCCTTGGTGATTATGTGCAATGCCCTCTTACAAAATGAATATGGCCTAAATTTACCATTGTGTTGTTGATGTTACTAAACCCTCCTTTGCCTCTTTTTAGAGATGGGGAATGAAAAATGTTCACTAAAAGCTTAACAGTTTGAACTGTAACATTTACTTGGTTAGTGACTGAAATAGAAGGCACAGCTTCATATTTCTTTGCCACTGCCATTGCCTTATGAATCAACTCCAGCCCCAGCTCAAGCTCCAAGAAACTGAGACTAGATTAGTGTTTTAGTTTGCTAAGCTGCCGAAAGCAAGAAGACTGGATGTCAGTGATCCTGAATTCCTCTGTTACATGGTAAGCACATGGTAGCATCAACCAATCTCTCCTTTCTCTTTTGGGTTTTGTTGCTTTCAGCTTCTTGCTTCTGTGGCTTTTAACAATTCCCAGATTTAATCAATTCCCAGATATGAGACAGTTTACAGATCCAGAGACTTCTGAATGAGAGGGAAGGCTGGGTCCCCTTGGGGAAGGACCCTGTTACACTGCCAAAAATTTACATGATTAATCTTTCTTCAGCCTTACCCAAAGAGACCTATGGGCCTATAACCAGCTTAACTGTGCACTGGGGAAAAGGAAATGATCAAACATTTCAGGAATTATTAGATACTGGCTCAAAAGTGACATTAATTCAGGGGAACCAAAATGTCACTGTGGTCCGCCATTCAGAGTAGGGGCTTATGGAGGTCAGGTGATCAATGGAGTTTTAGCTCATCTCCATCTCACAGTGGGTCCAGTGGGTCCTTGGACCCATTCTGTGATTATTTCCTCAGTTTTGGATGCATAATTGGAATAGACATACTCAGCAACTGACAGAATTCCCCCATTGAACCCCTGACTTGTGGAGTGAGAGCTATTATGGTAGGAAAGGCCAAATGGAGTCCACTAGAACTGCCCCTACATAGCAAAATAGTAAACAAAAGCAATACTGGATTCCTGGAGGGATGGAAGAGAATTATTGCCATCATCAAGGACATGAAGGATATAAGGATAGTGATCCACACCCCCATTCAACTCTCCTATCTGGCGAGTGTAGAAAACAGATGGATCTTGGAGGATGACATTAGATTATTGTAAACTTAATTGGTGTTGACTCCAATTGTAGCTGCTCAATCATTGCTTGAGCAAATCAACACATCCCCTGATAGCTGGCATGCAGCTATTGATCTGGCAAATGCTTTTTTCTCAATTGCTGTTAGTAAAGACTACCAGAAACAGTTTGCTTTCAGCTGGAAAGGCCAGCAATACACCTTCACTGTCCTATCTCAGGGCTATCAACCTGTTTTGATTTGCTAAAAGCTGCTGGGAGCAATATACCAGAAATGGGTTGGCTTTTATAATGGGAATTTATTAGGTTAAAAGTTTATGGTCCTGAGGCCATGAAAGTGTCCAAATTAGGGCATCATCAAGAGGTGCTGTCCCACCAAGTTGCAGCTGTGGGTGATGAGGCACATGGCAGGGCATAATGGAAGCTCTGCCAGTCTCTGCCTTCTTCTCCAGGCTTACTTTCTCCCCAGACTCAGCTGTGGGTGATCAGACATATGGCTCATCTTTCCCCTCTCCTCTGGGCCTCAGCTCTTTCAGCCTCTTGGGAGCCAGTTTCTGTGTCTCTGTGCTCTGCTGATTCCAGTCTCTGGGCTCTGGGACCTCTCTCTCAGTCTCCTGGGGTTTTTTGGCCTCTGCCACTTTTTTCTATGTCTGCTGCTTTTAGTTCTCCATTTATAGAAGGACTCCAGTATGATGATTAAGACCCATCCTGGGTCACACAATCTAATCAAAGGCCCTTAACAGAAGTAATTTAATCCAGAGCAATCTAATAAAAAGGTCCCTCAACTGAATCTAATCAAAAGGTCCCATCTGTGATGGGTTTACAGGCACAGGAACACAGGGATGGGTTTGATTTAAGAACAGGATTTTCTGGGGTTCACAAAACACTCAAAGCACTATTGGTAGGGATGGAGGTTATGCAGGGGCTCAGCAACATGGATTTCCACTCACCAAGGCCAACCTGGCTATAGTCACTGCTGAGTGCCCAATCTGCCAGCAGCAGAGTCCCACACTCAGACCCTGATATGGTACCATTCCCTGATGTGATCAGCTGCTACTTCATGGCAGTTTGATTACATTGGACCACTTCCATTACAAAGCGGGCAGTGATTTGTCCTAACTGGAATAGACACATACTCTGGATATGGTTTGGCCTTCCCTGCAATCAATGCATCTGCCAATCTACCATTTGTGGACTTACAGAATGCCTTATCCACAGTCATAGTATTCCACACAGCATTGCTTCTGAACAAGAAGCCCACTTCACAGCAAATGATGTGCAAGAATGGGCACATGCTCATAGAATCCACTGGTCTTACCATGGTCTCCATCATCTTGAAGCAGCTGGCTTGATAGAATGGTGGAATGGCCTTTTGAAGACTCAGATATGGCACCAACTAGGTGGCAATAACTTGCAGGACTGGGACGCTGTGTATACTCTAAATCAGCATCCACTCTATGGTGCTGTTTCTTCCATAGCCAGGATTCGTAGGTCCAGGAATCAAGAGGTGGGAATGGGAGTGAAAATCCAATAGGGACATTTTTGCTTCCTGTTCCTGCAACTTAAGCTCTGCTGGTCTACAGGTCTTAGTTCCAAAAGGAGGAGTGCTTCCACCAGAAAACACAACAATGATTCCATTGAACTGGAAGTTATGACTGCCACCTGGCCACTTTGGGTTCCTCGTGCCTCTGTATCAACAGTAAAGAAGGGAATTACTGGGGTGATTGATTCTGACTATCAAGGGGAAATAATACTGTAGCTACACAATGGAGGTATAGAAAAGTTTGCCTAGAATACAGGAGATCCCCTAGGGAATCTCCTAGTACTATCATGCTCTGTGATTAAAGTCAATGGAAAACTGCAGCAAGCCAATCCAGGCAGGACCAACAATAGCCCAGAAATTTCAGGAATGAAGGTTTGGGTCAATGCACCAGGCAAAGAACCAAGGTCAGCAGAGGTGCTTGATGAGGGTAAAGGGAACATGAAATGGGTAGTGGAAGAAGGTAGTGATAAATATGAACTATGACCATGTGACCAGTTACAGAAATGAGGACTGTAATGATTACGATTATTTCTTCCTTGTTATGAACATGTTTGTATATGTACATAAAGCAAATATCTTTGTTTTCTTCCCTATCTTATTCCCTTATCATATGACATAAGTTGTATTAGTTTCATGTCATAGTATTTAAATTATGGGATACAAGTTCAAGAGTGAATATTATCCAAAGTCTTGCACACTATTCTGGAGAGATTAAACATGTTTCTGGCTGTACACAGGACAGTTGAGTGTTGTTGGGTGAAAAATGTGACTGCCATTGTTTTTTATTTGGAGGTTAAATATGGTTTAGGGTGATGTGTATGGCTGCCAAGTTGATAAGGGGTGGACTGTGATGGTTAGGTTCAAGTGTCAACTTGTCCAGGTAAGGTGCCCAGTTATTAGGTCAAGCAAGCACTGGCCTGATTGTTACTGTGAGGACATTTTGTGAACTTAAATCATCATTAAGTTGATTACATCTATAGCTGATTACATCTGCAATCAACTAAGGAGATTGCCTTCAGCAACGAGAGATCTCTCATTCAATGAGTTGAAAGCTTTAAAAGATGTGATGGTTTCAGCAGTCAGAAGAGAGAATTTCCATCTCTACTTCAGTTATCCAGCTTCTCCTAGGGAATTCATGGAAAACCTTCATCAGAGATCCCATCCTACAGCTTGCCCTACAGAATATGGACTTGTGCATTCCCACAGGCACATGAGACAATTTTTTAAAAATCTCACAATATTTACAGATACCTACAGCTGGTTCTGTTTTCCTAGAGAATCCTGATGAATACAATCAGGACCACAAAAAGTCATCTATATGCTCAGTAATTAAACACATTTGTAATAGATTCTCTCTTCTATTCAACTTTTATTAAAAGAAATGCTAAGGTACTGAGATGCAGTACATCATATTTATTACCAAAATTATTAACAAATATACAAAACTTATACATGTAATTTTCTTACATCCATTTATTCTCTATAATACTGATTTTTGTTCAAGTAGGTTATCTACAGTATGTAAACATCCCTTGGATTGACCTCACACAGATTAGGAAAGCCCTCTAACCCATGCTTTTATCAGATACTTCTTTTTATTTGGCTTTCATTTATAGTATCTAATCTTCACATTTGGCACATGGAAGAGACATCTACAGTGCAAAAGAGGCAGATTTTCTGGTTTCATTCTAAACAATTTTGCAGGGGCATAAAGAGGAGAACAAGAGCACTCTAACTTGATGGGGTTGGATTAGTTGGAATGCCAAGGACTCTTGATTCAGCCACCAAACTTGAGCACAAAGTCAATGTCTCTTCCTTCTCCCACCCTCCCACCCATTCCCCATGCAAGGCTGATTAGTCTTAACCTTGTCTCAAAAGGGTTAAAAGAAATTCCATCCTTCCCAGAACAAATAGGTATATTTCATCGAGGAACATCTTCTTTCCTGGGGATTGTTTCTGAGGAACATGTTCTTTTGTGTGGGTTGGTTTCTGTGGTTTGATGAGCCAGGAAAATTCTTAAATGGAGAATAAAATAAGGTCAAAACAAAACAAAAATCCACATGACAGAGAAACTTTCTTTCTGCTTTCAATTTTCACCTCTGTATTTAAGATCAGGGCATCTTTACGGTGGCGAAGTGGCAAAAGCCCTGGTAAACGGCAAAGAAAAACCAAGCATGACCCAACACATTGGACTCCAAGCCTTTGAATTCAGTATCCAAAAATTAAAAGAAAAGAAAAAGGAAAAAAAGTATTTGTATATTCTGCCTTCCTCTTCCTGTGTTTCTTTTTTATTATTTAACTTAATCTAATCAAGTAAAGCTGATCCAGAGAGAGCTCTGTCCGCCCGGCTCAGCGCCATTCACGCTCTCCAGCACAGTATTGCTCGTGTAGTTGGCTGCGCCTCGTCGTTGGTTAGCGAAGCATCTGCAGGGAACGCGCCTGGATTGGGACACGTGCCTCCCGGCTTCCGTCACCACAGCGGCGCGGGCCCCTCCGACGCCCCATACAGCTCCGCCAGCTTCCGGAAGCGCGGCCCCCAGTCCGTCAGGAAGTCAAAGCTTTGCTCCGAGTCTGACGTGGCCGAGTGCAGGGAGCTCAGCGACCCTGCTATGGAGCCGTCCCCCTCGAACATGTATGTCTGGAGGGAATCGAAGGGCGGGGCCCACAGGTCCATGTCGGCCTCATAGAGCTTGGCTAGCACGTAGCTGTGGACGGTGCTGTTCACGGCGCACGACTGAGGCACGTAGCGAGAGAGGCTTTCAATCTCGGGCAGCATGTCCTGTCGCGTCTTGAGGGTGGCGCCCGTCTGCGCCTCCCGGGGGTTCCACATGGCCGCGATGTCAAAGGCCTCGGTGTCCTCCTCGCCGCCGCCCTCGTCGTCGTAGCGGACGATGTTCTCGTGGATGTTCTCCTCGTCGTCGATGATGTAGGGCTGTTTCCTGTGCCTCCTCATGGACAAAATGAGTAGCACCAGCACTGCCAGAAACGAAGAGGACAGGTTATTTACCAGTGAGAATTGGCTGTGCGTGCCATGAATAGAAATATTCGCGATTAACCAAAGATACAGCAAGCCATTATTTTACTTAATGGAGAGCGCAGAGATAGCATTTGGGTAGTTTAAGGCATGAGGAGTTCTATTTTTAGTTACCTAGTTCTCTTTTTTCTTTAAAAAATTTTTTAAATTTAATATGTTTTCTTTTTATTTGTAAAATGATATATAAATACATATGCATATATGTGCATTTGTTTACATAAATGTTATTTGTTGTATATATATATATATACATTTTTTAAAGGTGCCTAGATTACCCAAATATTACTCAGAAACTACAGGGATTCCCATGCTCCCCATCGCCCACACCCCCACCTAGTTCTCTTTCTGATTGAAAAACAAGAATATAAATACACGGAGAAAAAGGCTTGGGAGTTTGTGGACAAACAAAGCCCTATTTTTTTTTTTTTCAAGTGGTTCAGTTAGAAAAAGTTGCATTTCACGTGTCTTTGCGTTAGTTTGCCGCTTTGAAATAGTGTGTGTGCCCATTTGTGTGTGTGTGTGTGTGTGTGTGTGTGTGTACATCCAGCCACCCAATATAAAACCCCATTAACAAAGCACGGTGGCTTGTCATGGAGTTAGATATGCTAAGGAGCAGTTCATGATCTCTGGCTATATAATGAGTAATATACATTTCTCTTACAATGTGGAAATCATTATGTAGGCGGAATCTTACATTAGCATCCTAATAGGATTCTACTCTAAAGACAAAATACTATTAATATATGTTCATAAAGACTCATGCTAAGTATGAGACAGTGTCATCGTCTTTTTATACCCTTTCCAAACAGAAAAAGAAAAAATAGCATAAATGTCCCTTGTCTAAAAGGCACACATTCTTCAGAAAAGCCTTTCATCAGAGAGGCAGTTCTGACTTTTTGGATCCAATGGTGTACCTGCAAGGAACGGAATGAGCAGTGATGTTTTATATAACTCATCGTGTTATCAAAGAAACACCACACTGTTAGGTGTGCCCTTACAGGTTTGGATAAAATTTTATCCTAACAAATGCATTCCCCCTACCACCACCCCCTCACCCCCCATGTGTTCACTGGGGTTTAAAGGAGAAATAGAGATAATCCCATCAAGCTGTTTATCTCTGTGACTGAGAATGTTTTCCAGGAAGTGTGTTGAGATTTTAGCTGTAGAACTGCTATTGATTTTTTTCTGGTGTGCTTTGTTACGCTGGTGAACAGTGACAGCTTGACAACACTGCAAAATAAGACCCCAGTTTATCTGAGGGGAAAAAAAAAAATGAGTACAGTCATATGTGCAGTAGGAGATTAAGGACTAAATAATAAAAAGTCACAGGAATAATTTTTTAAAAATGTAAATGTAGAATGAGCTTTTTGTAAATTGCAATTACTGTTGTTAATATCCAGTATTTTCCCAGTGTCTTGGGAGACAAGATGCACACACTGAAAATAATGATAAACTCTCATATTTTCTCTGTGTGCAAAAATATAAGGCATGGACTGTATACAAGTGTGTGGGAATTCAGAGAAAGAGACTAATAGGGCTTTAAGGAGTGGGGGCCTCAATTGGGCATTGAAGGCTGAAATGTGATTTGGATGGATGCAGTTTGAAGAAATGGTATTTCAAGTGAATATGCCATGTTTGTGAGATTCAGTAAACAGTAAACCCAAATAATTTTTTAGGCATTATGCTAGGCACATGGGAAACAAAGTTGAATGTGACATGATTTCTGTTTTTAGGAGCTTGCAAGCTAAGGAGAGCATAGATACACTGATGATTAATACAAGTCAGACAGTGATAGAGGCTTTCAAAGAGTTATGTGTTGACAAGAAAGCACAGAGGCAGGCCAGTAAGGTCTGTCTGCAGACTGAGAAAGGCGTCACAGACATGGCGTTGGAGTGGTAGGAGTAGTAGTTTGGAAAGTGCTAGGAAGAAAAATTAGAAAACTAGTTAAGTACCTGCTGGAGAGAATTCTGACAATGATGGAGATCTAGGCAGTTTATAGAATTGGTCCATCTCTTGAAAATAAATATTGCTATAGATCTTATCTTTAAAGTAATCAGATTTAAATAATACATATGCATAATGCCCTGAAAATCAGATTTTGAGAAAAATGGTACTATTCAGCCAAAAGGCTTCCCAGACAGGAGAGAATCAATTCTAGAAAAAAAAAATTTTTTTTAAGGTCCTATAGGCACAGTACATAGGGCTTGTGAAATTTTCTAGAAACTAGATACGTATTTGAGATCTGGAAAAAAAACGCAAATTCAAAATTAGAGTTTGCTTAATTGTCTACAAAATGTGGTATTTTGTAACAAATCAACTGCAGTTCAAATCTTACATGATTTTATGAATTGTATTTAATGTGAGATGTGCATGCATTCTAATATGCTTGCTAAATTTTGGGTTGGGGACTAAAACTATGAGGATTTTGCAACAGCTTTGCTCAGTTTAGCTCCTGTGAATTGTCACATTATTTGCTACATTCAAAAGAGAAGGCATAATTGATTTGGGAGGGACAAAATAATTGCCCCTTGCATACCACTTCTGAGTCTTTTCTGTGTTTGCCTCTTATTTAAATCAGTCTTTCTGTAATGATGGTTTATTCTGCTCCTTATGAGTCAGGGTAAACTTAAAACTTTGGAGTTTTCCGAAAGAATTACCAAGCCTGGAAATTTCTCCTAGGAACAAGTTTCTTTAAAGGCCTCTTGCAATTTATCCTGTTCTGGGCTCAAGGGATCCCAGTGCCACCTTATGGACATTCAAGGAATTGCAGGAAGGTTTTATTTGTCAAAATAGGGATTAGAAGCCATGACAAATGCTCAGATATCAGGGATCCAAGGACTCAGAAAGGTTGTTTATTTACCCTACTTCTCCCTTTATGTAGAATGGAACTGATACACCAAAATTAAACCACATGTTGTATCTAAAAATGTTTTTTGAGAAGCATATTCCACAGACCTACCCAAAAATTCATTCAGGTACAGATATTTCACAGTCAGAAACTTCTTTCTTTTGGTCAGACTCAATCTCTTGATGTAGACGTAACATGAGATCATGGATATCTGCTTGTCTATTCTAATTTAAATTTCCAGTATTCTACTTTATCTCTCATAGAAAGCTAGGTTTTCTCTTATATTGAATAATGTTATTATCTACAAAGTGTTTTCTCTAAGATATGTGTGCTATGGATTAATTCCATCAGAAGAGTTGGGATACAGATATTTTCTTAATTTCAAGAGTTGGCTTAGCCATTTTTGTTGTTATTATTTTTGAGTGGTGTTAGAAAACAATTGCCTGAATGACCTTATGTACATGGCAGCTGAGTGGAGTGGCTGCTTTTGCAGTATGATTTGAGAGAAAGAAGGGAGGCTCCCCTAACCCAGTAGCACTTTCCCACGAGCCTGAAGTCATATCTTTTTATTTCACAAGCAGAGGCAAACTGCCCTGTGCTCTATCACTACTCCCTGTTAGATGGCCACAGTGTCTGGGAGGGGTGTTAAGCCCCCAAACAGCTTTACTCCACATGCTTTACTCCATCACTTCTTCAGACCTCTGCTCCAAGATCCCCTTATCTGTGAGATCTTTCATGACCACACCTCTTTAAATCCACCCCCCAACTCCCAGGACATTCCATCCCTCGTCCCTTCTCTGTAACACTTATCATCATCTGCTGTACTGTATCACTTTCTCCCTCCAAGGAAATGTACATCCCTTGATGGTAGGGATTTTAACCTTTTTGTTTGTTTGTTTGCTGCTGTCTCTAGCACATATAACAGGACTCTATAACTACTTGTTGAATGAGTGAGTTATTTTATAGGATACTCCTGTGAGCAAAGGAGAAAGGAAGTGGATATTTTGATACAAGGAGGGCAAGGAGGTCAGATTAGATTTCATCTAGTTGGCAGTAGTCAGCACTTTACAGTGGCATGAAAGCACTGGGAAGGTGGGATGGAAGAAGGGAGAGAAGACTTTCATGAAGGGGAGTAGAGCTCTGAAGTGGAAGTGGGAGCTTGCCAAATTTCAAACTTTTCTTCTTTTATATTTTTGCTCAGGTATTGCTCTGTTACCTGGTACATTTGAAGCCCCTTTGCCACAGCAGTAGTCTCTCCTCAAGCATATCCCCAGATGTCCCTGCTTAGGAATCATGAGTTCCTATAAGGGACAGCCCCTGATGCTTTATTCTGCCAAAGACCACAGTGCCTGACACACTGCCCTAGCCCGGTGACAGGTAGCTTAGGGGAACCATGATATCAAATAATGACAGAAGAGGCAGCTATTCCTGGAAAACCATGAACATGAACTCAAAACAGGAGGCATCAAAAGCAACCAATGGTCTAGAAAGTCAAAGACAATATGGGGATCTTTCTAGAAATGGAGTATTGATCCACATTGCCATGACTAAAAGGCACAGAGCCTGACTGCCATGGACATAGGAATAGCCTGTGATCTGGAAGGGGCTTGAGACCAGGAGGCAGGACCTGATGGAGGACCGAGACCTGATGCATTTCTAGGTGAGATCTGCAATTTCCTGCCATAGCTTTGTTCCAAGGCTCAGTTCAACTACTTAGCAAGTCATTTTCCTTCCCAGAGCCACTTTCACAACATTGCTAGAGTAGTGTTTACTTTTAGGGTGTAGTGACATAGGGACTTGTGAAAGTTGTCTAGCACAGTGTGTTGGACACATAGCACTTAGCAATGATTCCTTCCTTCCCACTTCCATAGCATAGGTTTCAGTTGTCTAGAGTCAGGTAGACTATAGCTTCTGTTCTCAAACCTGAGTATAAGCATGGTTTTGCTTCCTTGGCTAGTGGTGACTTTTCATGTCTGATAATGTTCACATATTTCCAGAAGGGACGAGAGGCATAATCCCCTCTCCCCATCTCCTCAATGATCTAGAAGGCCATTGCATTAGGGCAGTGTGTCATACCAAACAGTACTGCTCAGAGTAGAACTCCTGGTGTTGCCCTATTCATTGGCTTCAGATTCCAGAAGCTGGGGATGAACATTTAGGAAAAGGCAGTACCACTGTGGTACAGGGGATGCACAGTGTATGGGCTGCCTGATGTCAGTCCTAGCTCTGCCTTGTCACTTTGGGCCTGTCACTTACCTCTATATGCTTTAGCTTTATCTGAAACAAAAGGGTTAGAAGGGGTGATCAGAATCTTGTCCAAAATTTTAATTTCGGTTCTATGATGTCAAAATGAACTTGCTTTGTTTTGAAGTAAACTCTGAAGACTGGGACGGGTCAGTCTAGCACAGTGCCCCAGCACTGAATAGCTGTGTTGGCGGACAGGAGATGAGCCACTTACTCACCTAAGAGGACAAAGATGCAAGCCAGGATGGCGATGAGAGCACCCCGGCTCAAACTGACTGGGAGCATGTAGGCCTCGGGGCTGCAGGACATAACATGGCCGTCATCGTCACAGCTGCACACCTGGATCGTCAGCGTGCCTGTGCTGCTTAGCGCTGGCTGCCCATTGTCTGATATCAGGATGGGCAGGTAGAAGACACTCTGCTCCTGCTGCCGGAAGCCAGACCTCCTAGTCAGAATCCGGGCAGTGTTATCTGAAGAAGTGAGGGGTTCCAGGATTGAAAAAGGGAAGAGGAAACATGAGAGGGGTAAGAAAATGGAAGAAACAACAGGTAGTTAATTTCTTGGGTTGAGGAAAGCAAAGGGGCAAGAGCAGCAAGTAGAAAGGAGAGAGAGGAATAATAGAACATTCCTTGGAGGTGTTCAGGGGCAACCATCACAGGTTTTGCCGGGATCAGCACTTGGATTCAGGAACCAAGATTGTTGCTTGCTTCTGGGCAAAACCCTGAGGCCTAGGAGAGAAACCCATTTTAGAGTTTGTCTACCCTTTATGACATAAAGTGCCCCAGGCAAACTGTCAGACTTCAAATCTAACTAAAAGGTCCCCAGGAAAGCTTGACTGGAAATGAACAATCACTGGCATTTGTGGTCTCTGTTCCTGCTCAGCAGCTTTCTAAAAACCCAGGTTGCTGCTTTGTGCCTCCAGGACAAGAATGCTGAGGAGCCCATGTGGCTGTGGCAGATTGCTTATTTTTGCCACTTTCCACTTTGGCTGGAATGCACATCTCTTGCTATTTTCTTTCATGCCTCTGAAATGCAGTTGCCAGCTCCTTCAGTGCTTTTTGAAGAACACAACCTTATTTGAAATCTAATCACCTGACACCCTGTTATTTTCCCCTACTTTGTGGTCTGAGTTTAGGCAGCTAATATGCACTTGGTGAAAAGTTGTCCCTGATCAGCAATTATCCCCCCCCACCCCAATTTTAAAGGGAATTAGCCAAATTGTTTCTACAAAGCTAATGTGTATGTTAGTGTATGTATATTTGCTGAATATCATATTCTAGATTTTCATTTTTTAAATCCATATTCTCAAATGTCCTTGAGTGGGTTTGAATTCTAAAGCAGATATATTTTTGGCAAAGCTCAAATCATTTTCAGCAGAGGAATAATTTGAGAGATGTGGTAGGACATACAGGACATATAAGCAGTGACCCTCAAAGCTAATCATTTACACAGAAGGTTCTCTGGATGTGTTTTGCATTTCACAAGGAAGAATCTAGAACTTAACATAAAATTTGGAGAGCCTCACCAAAGTAAACATTGCTAATAAATGCTCATCAATATTTCTGGTTCTCCTTCCCTTCCTGGACATATGAAGGAATATACCTTCCTACCCTCTTGAATTTAGGCATAACTCTGATTTGCTTTGGTTGACAAAACTGAGCAAAAGTGATTCATGTCACTTCCAGGAAGAAGCATGTAAGATCCACTGTGTGATTCTCCTTGTTCTCTCACCTTGCTATGGTAAGTGGGATGGAGATGCAAGCAGCTTGGGACACTGAGCTACACATGGTGGACAACTGCCCTGGGTCACGCAGATCTGCAGTGGGCTTTGTGTGAGCAAGAAATTAATGTCACTTGGGTTATGCCACTGAGATTTTGGTGGGTGTTTTGCAGCATAACCTAGCCTTTTCTTTTCTTACTAATACATTATCCCTTACTATCTACTTTTCCAACTCTTCCTCCCCCTGCCTTTGCATGGTAGCAGCTGTGGTATACTGAGTGTTGATGTGCCAGGGACTTAAACTTTACATGCATTTAATCTTCATAGCAACTTGGTGAGATAGTAATAATCTCACCTTTTACAGTGATTAGTGTCCAAAGCCACTAACCTAGTTATTAGCAGAGCTGGGATTTGAACCTTGGTCTCTCTGCCTCCAGAACATGCATTGTGCTATGTAATCCTCATATAATTTAGGAACATTACTGTCAAAAAATTATTCAGCTAAACTAAATATTTTCCTGCTTTGGCAAAGACTCCATTCCTGTTATTTTTATCTCACTGGAGAAAGGTAACAATTGGTTACCAACCTAAGGAGTATAGTAATATTTCTACCCACCACACAATCCACCTGCCTTTCTGTTTGCCAGACTTAATAGCTAAGTACCATTAACTGTGCTTCATAGTTTAAAGTTTTCAATTTTTTAAAAACCAAGTTTTCCCCTAAACAAAAATATATATTTTTTTAATTTTATTTTTAAATTTTTTTTTTTTTTGTTTCATGCAGGCTTGGTCATAAAACTTACAGAAAAACTGACCAGAGCTGAATTTCCTAAAAGAATTATGTCATGCCTACTACCATATTATATGTTTCTTGTTTTCAGGATTATTTAAGATTAAAGAAAAAAGAGCATCACATTAGTGAGCCCAGACCTGGGAGGGGCCTGGCATATAGTAGCCATTTGGAAAATATTTGTAAATACAGTGACTAGAGCTCTACTATCCCATTTAGAACTAGTGTTTTTGGAGAGGTGACATGAAACACTTTTGTGTGTGTGGCTAAAGCAGGACCCAACTTCTAGTCCCAAACTTAATGCCTGCTCACTGTCTGATCCTTACTTGCCATATCTATAAAATGGGACAATGAGAAAAAGAGGGATTAGTAATTTCCTTGCAAACCTTACAGGATTATTATAAATATGAGAAAGAGGAAAATGCTTTTGATACTGTAAAGTGCTATATAAACAATCTTTTTTGTAATGTTTTGGTGATAAAAAGTAAAAAAGGCTTTACTTGAGATAGTGCCCTGTGTGTTGTGAAAGGACATCATGTTTTGGGCAGGGAATAGGGGCCTTGATAGTAGATCCACCATGTCAGCTGTTGGTCAGTTGCATATTTTGAATGAGCCTCGGTAAAGGGTGCTTGTGGGATAAATTGCCCTGAGGAGATTAAGAGTTCATTCTTTCTGGGGAAGATGTGCAGACTTCTCTTTGGGGAAACCTATCAAGAGATGACTCATTTCTTTTTTATAGTCTTCATGTCGTAGTGGCTCATCTTTTTAAGGTTTTGGCTCCATGAATTTGTGCCCAGAGTCATCTTTAAGAAATTTGCAGCACTTTGCTGCATATTGCTTCAGTATTGATCTGGCAAATGTCAGTGTGAAAAAAGAGAGCTGAAAATTTGAAGAAACAATATAATGTGTTGTTTTTAACCTCCTAGGGTTTGCTTTGTAAAAGCAATCCCGAGAAGGCTAAAACCACTTTTTGCAGGAAGGGTTTTCCTGTGAAGCAGAAAATGAATAGTTCAAAACTTTGACCTTGTGAAAATTGCAGGATACTTAATTATAGTATTTCCACTGTTATGACTATGATAGGTCTTCCAGAATTATCACAGCGATTTTATGATAACATGTAGAAGGTTGAAGGGAAGACTTGGAAAAACCTCACCATTTATAGGAAAACAGGTTTGAAATTCTCAAGTTTCTTAGCAGAAGAAAGTAGTGTGGGGTTGAATTAGTATTTTAAGTCTTTAAGTCTCAAATAATTGAAGTTCTAGACTAAGGTCTGTCATGCCTAATCATGAGCTTTTGTTACCCTTTGTTTAGATTGTTATAAAGTAAAAATTAACATTTTAGAATTGGAATGAAAATGAGGTGACTGTAGCCCAGAGACATGATGACCTCTCAAGGTCAGATAGCTACTTGGTAGCAGAATTAGCAACAGAAGGGGTTCAGTTGACAGATTTAAATTATTTTTTCAGTTGCTCTAACCTTTCTTTGAGGCAAATCATCTGGCTAGGGAACAAAAGCCCCTTGTTTTCCCATCTGTGCCCAAAGAAGATAGGACTATAAACTCCTTAGCAAGGATCCGTGTGTTTCTTGGAGAGGAGGGGTCTGGAAATGCATTCCAACAAAGCTCTAGTGGGCAGCACTTTGTGGAATAAGGAGCCTCACATTACTGTGTCTCTCAGTTTTTCTAAAGGAATAAAGTTTTTTCAATGCTGAAACTGCTGTGTGTGCTCTTTACCTCTGTGATTTATCCTTTGTCTCTTTTTTTGTTCTGAGACCTTTTCACTGTTTCCCTTCCCCCACCACGCCTTGCTTGGATATGTCCCCTCAAGTTTTTCTCCTTATCTAGGTTACTTCCTATTATTTTTGTCAGATTTTTCCCATAGTTACAGAACATGTAGACATGGCCCCTGTGTGTGGGAGTGAATGAAGGCCTCTAGTGCCTCGCAGTGTCTGGCACAGAGCAGGCACTTAGTAAACATTTGTCAGCTGAGTGGCAGTCTTAAAGAGTCAGCAGAAGACATTGTCTTTGATGTTCTGAAACAACTTTAAAAGGCACTATGAGTTAGCAATAATGACCTCCCTGCTTTTACAGAGCAGGTGACCTTTGACATGGTTTAGCATGGTATAGTAACCAGAAGTAGTCAACCCAAGTAGTAGCAAACCAACTGTCCACCCGATTACCTTGATTGTCCCTTACAGTGAAGTTGGGGTTGTTGGCAGCCTCCGGAGTGACGCTGTAGTAGAGGCGCTGACCAGCACGTGGGTCGTCTTGGTCAACGGCGCTTACTGTCTGGATCAGCTGAGAGAGGGGACATGAAATCAGGGAGTTGGAGTCAAAGGAAAAAGCTTCAAGGCCTGGTGAAATTCCAAACCCTGAAATCCAGTAGCAGGTTGTTCTACCTAATGAGGACATAATGAAGTTTACCTGGAAAGTCTCCGTGTAATAAACAACTCAGAATTTAACTTGAACTTATTGTTGGGTCTGGGTACATTAATAGGCAAGGGGTAAATTTTACCTAAATACCTTTGATGTTAGACATCAGCATAATTTAAATTCTCACACCAAGGCCAGCCATTAAAAATGTAGTCTGTGGGGTGCCACAAGGTCCTGCTTTGTCCCCCAATTTTTCTTGCTTCTGACCCACTTATTTTACCTTATCTATTTCGGTTAATTTTTCAGGGTTACATTGCTATGCCTGGGTGACCCCTATTTAAAAATGACCATTATGTGGGAGGAGAACAAGCAGGCACATGAGCAGTGGCTCTGTCAGAACAACAGAAAACATTTGCAGGAATGAGTCACAGAGTGGATGCATTTTTTGGTTGTGTGTGTGTGTGTGTGTAGCTAAAAAAGGTTTAGAGCTCAAGATCCCCTGAGATGGGATGAATAGAACAGGTTAGAGTCAGAAGCAAAGCTTGAGGGTAGGGAGAGCAAGAGGTGGAGTGCTTTCTCTTGAACTCTTTGGCCAAAGTTCTGCCGTTTCCACAATGCTTGTGAAAGCAGCAAGCTCCCATGATGGTTGTGGAGACCAGGATGAAAAAGCCATTAAAGAAAGCAGTGTGAATGAGGCCATTGGAACAGCAGCGGACAGACTGTGGGAGGCAGAGGAAAGGTGTTGAGCAGGTAGTTGCCTGCCTTTGAGTTTGCTACCCTGGCAACCAATAGCATAGACTACTTCTACTCCTCTGGGCCTGGCCGTGTAGACTTGAGCCTCCTGCTGTTAAAACCTGGCTATGCTTCTGCTGTGGTAGAAACCTGCAACATCAGAGGGCCACCTGAGAGCCTGGGAGGGCTTGCTTAGTCTTTATTTCTTCATCTGGGTATTAAGTGAGATAATGCTACCCTCACAGTGTGCTAGAGATTCAATACCCGTGGAAGCTCCCAGCACAGACCCTTGTGGTAGACGCTGTGTTGCTCAGTTCCCTCTTCAGTGAAGGACTTGATGCCCCAGCCTTCACCTCTCGGTCCTCTGAGGATTGCCTCTGTTCCAGAGAGCCAGGATACCCAAGGTCACCACACCCTTCCCAGGGCGACCCACATCCAGGGAATAATTGATAATGTAGTATAAAGGCCTGGCCAGCCCAACCCAGCTTGGGAAAGCTCTACTTGTAGAATTCTCAGTGAAGTGAGCTGAGGCCATTAGTGGATCTACATCACAGCTGGACTCCTTTTGCCCAGTCCTGCTCCCTTCCTCTTCCTTCCCTTCCACAGGTGTTGGCCCCAAAGGCATTCCTTAATAAACATCTTGTATGGAAATCTCCATCACACTGTGTGCCTCCAGTGGAACACAGCTGGCCCCTCCCTCTTTGTTGAATCTAAAAGTAAGGGGAATGGAGTTGCATAAGATGAGGTTTGGGAGAGTACTGGAGGTGAACTTGCTCCACAATTTAACCTGGTGTCAGTGCTGCTCCCACACTCTACCCTTCTGCCCCTTCCCTGCCTAGAGACAAAGCCTGTACATTTTCATCTACTTTTTGTGTCAAACATTATACTGTGTAAAGAGATTATATATATTTTGATGAACGGTTACCAATAGGTGACTATATATAACTTGGCAAACATAGTTGGAAGAATCATTCCAGAACATCCGACCTGTGAATTGAGTGTATATTGGTGAAATGGGGGCAAGTTGGTTCCAGGGCTCCGAAGAATGAATGAACAAAGACGGTGGCTCCTCCCCAGATCCGGTCAGGGGCACCTGTGGCCTGCTGGTCTGGTCTCCACCCTCCTGACAGTGTCAGCCCACAGGCCAGGCAGATTTCATTCTGTCCTCAGCCACTAAGTTTGTTGTCTGATTGCTTTCTGGGCCTCCTTCATGGCTGCTCGCTGAGAGGAAAGCATATATCCTGACTTGTGCAGATGGAAAGCTGAAGACAATGTCTGTCCACGAAAACAGAAGGAAGCCTGAGTTTTTATAACCTAGCTGTACCTACTGAGCTGGTGCTTTTGAAAATCTTCAAAACATTTCCCAGAGCCAAAATCAAAAGCGGATTTTCAGTATCTTGGGCTAAAGATGACACGTGACAGACTTGTGCCTCATGCACTGAACTCTCCTTTAAGCCACAAATAAGCTGTCCTTCAGAGAACTGTCTAATAGACCACTAAAAGATGCATTTAGAAATGGGGGATGTGTTTGACTCCAAAACTAAGAGGTGGTTATAGTGCTGTCAACCTGTCAGGATGCAATTTCTCTTAAGAAGTCCTTTAAGAAATATGGAATGTTTCATTTTTGGGGGAGGGCATGTTAACTTACTGTACTACTTATCACACTCTTTGTATCATAGATTAAAACTAGCCATTTTGTCATATTATAACATGAAACAAAAATAAAGGCCCAAACTCCTTCCCTCAAAATTCAACTGCTTTAGCATGGTAACTCTTGTTACTTTTGCATCTTCCCTCCCTGTCATTGTTCACATGCAAACATAATTTTACACAGCTGCAAGCAATACATGTAGTTGTACCTCCTTTCTTTACTTCTTATAACATGGATCATTTCTTAAGATGTAAAGCCTTTATTGTAACATTTATGAGCTGCATAATGTTTCAGGTTTTTCCAAACTAGAAATTCAATAGTTGTGGAAGTAAAATCATCCTAGACTTCTTGAAAAAAAAAAAAGTTGTAGATGTGCTGTAGGCCATTGCACTGAGTTTCAAGAATCAGTGGATGAGATAAGTTTAGATTAGAATCACTACAGGACACCGATTTTCCTCTGGGGATGGGAATCACTTTTTGCTTTGACTGGATGGAATGCTAAAGATGTGTTGAGTGAAAGCAAAAGCCCCGTGAGAGTCGGCAGGCCTGATTTACAAGAGCCCGAGTCCTTGCCTTATAAATATACATGCTTCACAAACCCATAACCTAGAGATGATCCTTTCATGATAAGATAGCCCCCTGCCCATTTCCCATACTGCTGGAATCCACAGGACCACAGGATATACTCAGGGGGGAACAAATTAGGGCTGTTAGGTAGAGGAAGAAAGCATTTTAAAAAAGCAAGGCAGAATGGAGGGCCTCGCCCTATGATCTGAGGTGTGGTAGAAATGTGCATTAACACATGGCCACTCCAAACAGTTCTGGATGTTTCTCAGTTATACCATGTGGAATTTTATCAACTGAAAATTCATTTAGGTTTAAAAGCATACTTAAAAATATATACAAGTCTGAAGATTATGGAAATGTAGTTATTTCTACTAGGTAGGAATTAGTTCTTTCAGATTACTTTCCTCCCAAAACTTGTCTGACATGAGCAGCACTAAGAAAGGGGCTGTTTTAATTGAGAGGAGAGGGAGTAGGTAATTTTAGGTAACAGCATTCTGAGAATAGGGCAGGGAGTTTCTAAACAAGGAACTTCTGCCAGATGTTAAAGAAAAGAAAAAGAAAAAAGGAGATGGGAAGATAGAGAAAATAAACTTTCTCTACTGCCAAATCTCTTACAAAGTGGGTAGATCCCTTTTTACAGGCTAGCCTGTGACGGAAGCCACCACCAAAGCATGATTTAGATAATAAAATGTGATCTAGGTTCAAAATAGTTGTCCTAACATATGAACTATTACAACATGATATACACAAGTTGGGGACTCTGTTTTGTAAACTGTTAAAGGTTCTGGAATCTAAATTTCCTAGATGGTGATTTTGGTTCTCTGTTTCCATATGTTGGAGGTTAACCAAGGCGCATGCATCTCACAGGATGCCTTACCTGCCCTGCTTTGGCATTCTCACAGACAAAAGCTTCATAGAATCTGGGGAATTCTGGAGCATTGTCATTCACATCTAAGACTTTGATTGTGACAGAAACACTTCCAACCTGGGAGGGATTGTCTAAAGAGAGCACAAGGAAAACCAAAGGTGAAGGTTCAACAGTGCAGGAAAAGTGGCTCTTTGCAGGAAGTAGGAATTCACCTCATCAGTCAGTTTGTTTTGAATGGCATGGGAAAAATACACGGAAATGGTAATATGAGCATAGAATGTGTTTGTTGCCTATGAAGAGTGTGGCCCAAAGATAAGAAGCTTGGAGAGCAATGAGATGTTTTGTTGGAGTCTGCATACTTTATCAGGAGGGTGAGGGGAAGGGCTAGACTTGAGCAGGAGCAAGTGTCACAGAAACAATCTTAAAAAGGGATTTTGAATCTCTCATGTGGCTGATACTTCAGGTTCTGGAAGTAAGGCAGATTGATTCTGTACTTTAAACCAGCGTATTTCTAATCTGATGCATACTGTGTGGCATTGCTTGGCTTTATTTCTGTGAAATAATCAGTTCTTTGAATTATATTTGAAAAGGTTTGAAGTTATTCACTGGAATACAGATAACACTGCACATTTATTTCTGCTTAGGGACTAAGGGGCATTACAGGATCAAACATAAATCAAATCCATATCTTTGTCTGAGGCAGGAGAAGATACCCACAGTCACTCATGGGGAAATTGTCTTTTTGGTATGTGTCTTTTACTTGACACTGCCACACACCAATTTCACAGCCCCAGCAGTGCCTCTTCTAAGTGTTTTTCAGTTTTAGTACCCCAAGAAGACAAAACAGAAATTTCAAGATGTAAATTACCTTTAATAAATAATTTTACTGAATCCCAGAATGTCTTGTTTTCTGGTTAATTTTTTTTCACCTTTCCCATTAACTTTAATTGTTATTAACTTATTCCAACTGTGATCTTATTAGACCATAATGAAAATGATCTTCTGGTTCATTTTGTCTCTCTCTTTTTCTCAAAAATACCTATGCTCCACTGTGCCCACCCCCCACCCTGAAATACTTCTATTCCTTGGTTACCAGAAAGTGCCAACAAAATGAACTTTTTTTCCCTCATTATAACAGTGGTGCTTGTTTATAGAAGGAATAATAGAAATTTCAGAGAAACTTAAGAGAATAAATATGATCCACAATTCTACCACCAGAAAGAACCATTATATTGTAAATATAGCATTATAAATGCACCCCAAAATGTGGAAACACACACACACATATACACACACACACAATTACAGGTAAGCAAAAAAAAAAAAAAAAAGATTCAGAACTTTAATATTTTAGGGCAATATTATCCAGTGTTATTGAATATATTTTGAAAGAATGGGTGTTAATGTCTCCAGGCTATTCTCATTTTACTCTATGGCTGTACCATAATTTATTTTAATCAATCTCCTATCACTGGGCATTTAGGTAATTCCCATTTTCCCCCTACTTTTAAATAACACTGCAGATGACATTTTGGTATGTAAATCCAAAGGTATCATAGGTTGATACCTATGATTATTTTCTTAAGATAATTACTAGAAGTAGAATTCTTGAGAAAAAGTATGGATATTTTGGAGAATTTTAATGGATATTGCTAAATTGTTCTTCTGAATTGCTGTGCCTTACTATACTTCTACCAAAAGGTTAGGGGACTACCATTTCCCTGAAACTTTGCCATCACTAGGTATTATGAAAAAATTGGAGTGAAATTTAATATAGTAGTATATAATCTAATTTTTGTTAAGTTCATAGTAAGTATATAATCCAGTTTATATTAATTTTCCATTCCACTTGTAAATTTACTATGTTAATAAATCTGCCTTTTATTCTAAGATGTCTCAAGTTCTTGTATGCATGTATGTTTGTGTACGTGTAATAAGGGTCGCTATGTTATAAGTGCTTCTTTTCATCCAATAATAATATTTTATACTATTGGCACATTTCCAATCTTATTGAAAGTTTAAAGCCTCTTAGATTTCTCACTGATCTTCCCTTTTTGTCATAGAAAAGTCTAACTCCTTGGATTAAGGATGCTATCTTTTACTGCTTTTCATGTTTGTTTTTATCTCTTGCACAAAACTAGGTATATACAAGATGCTCAATAAATATTTGAACTGAAAGCTTTCACTTAATTGCAAAAACCATGATTTCCGTTTCTTCCCTTGATAATATAATTCTTGATACAACAAATTCTAGAAACTTCCACTTTCTGTGACTCATATTTTGTCACTATATTGAGACTAATTCATTGTGTTACTTACTCATTTCCATAGCAAGGACAGTGATATTATGCCATGAAAATTCTTCCCGGTCAAGGGGTCTTGCAGTCATTAGGGCACCTGTTGTAATGTCAACATAGAAGAATCTTCCAGGGTCACTACTTCTGTCAATGGAATATCTGCAAAAATATGGATTCAATACATCAATTGCATTGGGAGCAACATATACAGCTTACCACAAGACAGAAATGAGTGTGTACCGTTTGAAAACATGACCCAACTAGTTCTGAGTTATGGAAACTTGAAAGACTGCATTTGCTGTTTAATCATATCCAAAAATGAGAACGAAAAACAAAATACTGTTACTGCTTCCATTTTCTCATTCATAAAGTGAAATTAAACAGGGTGTCAAAAGCCTTAATGCAATTTAAAACTATTTAAAGACAAATTTAAGATGTTTAAGGCTTAAAACTGCTTAAAGTGCTTTTGGGACAAGGTGACTATCAACATCTTGGTTCAAAAGTAATTTCATTCAAATGAGTTCTCAACTGCTGAATTTGACCTGGAAAAGGTGTAGTTCAGTGGTTTCCTTTTGGGAAGGAAAGGTTAGCATCTGGCCCTTTGTAACCCAAAAAGGACCAACCTCCTGGCAAACAAGATAAGCGTATTTACTAGCTGGAGGGTCCTTATCTATGGAATGCTTTTAGCAGGATGGATCAGGTCTGTCTAGTTTGCGTATTATAAGCGAGCCTGGAGCTTATGGGGCAGGGCTTGCTGGAATATGCCATGTACTATATGAAATTAATGGGGGTATAAAAAGGAGGTGTTCCCTAAGCAAAATGGCTCCTTCTGTTAAGGCAATGCACTTTGCATTGCTTACACCTTTCATGTTCAATTTAGACCAATGCACATCCTTATGTGGGAAATGAAGAATATTTTACAGGCACCTGCACTTGACAGATTCAGACCTTACTGAGGGTAGAACACTTAGCCTATAATTTGCTGTTGTATGTATATCCTTTCAGTCATGAGTAAACTTGGTATTGTGTAAGATCTATAATTCCTGTTGAATTTTGATTTGGCAATCTGACTGTGTTATCCCACCTCTGTCTCATCTGGTCCAAACTTGGGAGATTTATTAAGTATAGAGGAAAGCTCAGGCATATGTATGTCTAAAATCCTCTATAAGGAATTCTGATATATAGCTATGATTGATAAGGAAACAGGCTTAGAGAAGTTTCATACAGTCACACAACCAATAATTTGTAGAGGTAAGATGAGAAGCCATATATAATACCATATATATACACATATAGTTATAGCTATGTGTTATAACTATTTATTCTTACAAATTGTTTGAATAGGTACTAGGGGATATATTTGGTTTAAAATGCTATTTTAAAGTTGCCAGCAATTGCAATCTGTATCTTAAAGATGTTGAAACCAGGAAACTGCCCTTTAAGAAAGCAGTTTTAGTCTAGTGCATTGTTTTTCACACTGCTGGTTTGTGGGTCATGACAAGCATTTAAAGAAAATGGAATGGAGTAGAATATATGCATGTCAGATTATCACATGCAGTGAAGTCAATATTGATGGGAAAACTTTTGTTTCAAATACATGTATAAATACATATATAAAGTATATGCATATATATATTGTTGGGTAAAATTTTTTGTTTCAAATATAGATATTGTTTTTCTACAGAGATTTAGGATGATTGTTTAAGAGACACAGGAATTAAAGGGAAAGTTAACCACTAAGGGCTAGAGAAGTTGGAATCCTTTCACTTATGACTCCCTGAGAGTTGGAAATTTAAGGAAGCAAGTCATGCCTCTCTGCTTGTGACCCTATTTAAAGAACACTTAACTGTATGCCAAACATTGCTCTACACACTTTACATAGTTTGACCCATATAATCCTCATAAAACCCTGTGAGTTAGGTTCTATTATTATCCCTGCTTTATAAAGCGAGAAAACTGAGGCACGGACAGGTTGTCACTTGCCCAAGGTCGTACAGCTGGAGAATGAAGCCGAGGCAGTCCAGCTTCTGGATCCTGCTCCTAACCACCACACCCTGCTGCCTTACTGACACGTGGAATATGTGAGATGCTTTAAGGGGAAAAAACCCCACAAACTTTATGTCTTCTTAAAGATAGGTTAAGCAACAATAGCAAACTTTAAAAAATAAAGAACAAATGCATGCCTATAAAGTTTGTTTAAAATCAACTGGAGCATTAATTTTTCTTCTAGGTATTATTAGTGATTTCATTTTAAAGTTTACTGGCTATTTTAAGAGTTGAATTTTCTCTTAGGAAAATAATACTGGTTGAATCAAGACAATCTCTTCTTTCAACTCCCCGAACATGAGAAAAATCCAGCCATTTGGCCCACGGAGCCATAGCCCATGAAGCTGCTTTAACCCAGCGGCAGCGCTCCAAATTGTAGGCATAATGCCCAGGGGAGAGACAGCCTGTGATGAACCAGCTTTCCATTCAACCCTGCAACTCCACAGCAAATGTCACAGATGGTACGGGGAATGGAGTGATAGAAAGAGCTAACTGACAAAACTCATGTGGTCCTGCCTCATGGCAACCGTGAGGAAACACTGCAAGCTGTCTCTGAGAAGCCCTCTCATCAAGTGGAATCCCTTTCAGATTTCCCAAATGGGGCTTGAAGTGAGGGAATAATAGCATTCATCACTCTGAACGGGATACCGGGCCAATTTTCAGGAGGCAGGAAAAGAAATTAAAGGTGTAGATGCAGATGGAAAATGAGGACACTGGGACACACTAGTGAATTATATGGGTTGTTTTCCTTTCTCTCACTGTAATATTCTTACCTACTATGAGCAGAATCGGCATAACACACTCTCAAAACTGCCGTAAGTGAACAATAGCTGGTGTTTGTTGGGTTCCCTGCTTGTTTGCTTGCTGAGGACATTCTCTGAATTTGGAAGCAATTTGGAGGTTGGGTATCATGGGCAGGCTGGCTAAATCCACATATACTCTAGAATGGCACAGGAGGGCAGGCTGTTTCCACACCGCTGAAGTCTATTTCAGTTGCCAAATGGTTCAGTTTTGCTTGCCAGAAATTCCTTGGGCATTTATTAAATATTCAGGAGATCCAAGCATTGTCTTTTTTGTGTACTTTTAGCTATATCTAGAGACTTAGTTTTGGAATTTACTAGTAAATGATGAGTAGTTTCTATGACTGAATACACCATATTCTTTCTAGAAAAGTCCCTAATAATCTTTAAAAATGTTAAATAGCCTTTTATGTATAACATTTTAATATCAGGTGATATGTTGATTTTTTTCCTGGTTTGATTGTATTTTCTTTTTGGAAATATAAATCTCATTTATTCTTTGTAAGAAAAATGCAGAAGGTGAATTAGATAGCCAAACAACATGTAACAAATATAGATTATTTTAAAAGAAAATAACTTTTATATGAAAAATAGGGATGAGTTGAGCAATTTGGGGAAAGATAAAAGAGGAAAATGATTTCTAAAAAAGCTTAAATGATAGACAGAGATTTGACTTTCAGGTGCCTTTCAATCTGAGAGCCAAGGACCCCCGATGTTCTGCTTGTGATGCAGGGACCATTCCTTGTTGCTGTGGGACCAGTAAAAAGAGTCAGGAACCCCTTTCTAGCAATATGGATTCTGCTCCTTTGCAACAGAAATGAAGCAGGGGTGGGGGGTTGTTTATCCCCAGTTTAGATTTAACTGGAATTTTACTTTGCTACCTGAGCCTGTGCCCTTGTCTTGTTCTGTCCAGGCCTGTGACTGCTCTCTTTTTCTCGCCAATTCCTCTCTTAGGATGTAGAGTCCTTCCTGTAGAAAAAGCTCAGTGGTTCCTGCTCTCCACCTCCTGTCTGTTTACTCTTGGGTCCGCCTGACTGCGGTCTCTTGGCATACCCAGGTACTCCCTTATGGACCTCACTGGTGCTAACTGCTGTGCTGGTCGACTGATGGTTTCAGCTGGGCCACCATCTGAAGCAGCATTTTCTTTGGGCCAGACAGTAATCCTTCATTTTGCTGCATGTCAGTAGTAGGTCTAGACCTGCTGGTGTTTCTCTTTCATTCCTAGATATGTCCTGAATACCACACATACATTCTGGTTGTATGTGTATGTATGTTTCTTTCCTGACTCGGTTCAGTCTTTTTTTGCTTGTTTGTCATTCAGCAGGGTGACTCCTAACATGTCTATATTTCCAGGGCTTACCACATAAGAGTCCAGAGCCAGAATCTGGACTGAAGATATAGAAGTATCCATGTGGCTACTGAGTATTTTAGAAATGGTATCTGATTTTTTTTCAAGCTTCTGGTTGCTTTACTTCAAATAGTTTTCTCCATAAAATTTTATTCTCTAAAGTTTTTCTCATAGTACCTCCTCTGATATGAATAAATTGTTTGATCAGAACTTATGTATTTTTTTGGCTTCTGAAAATATAAATTTCCAGTAGAATCTGCTTCACTTCTGTTGTGTTGTTTCCTCCCATCCTATTTTACATTTTAAAAGCTTGACGTTGAAATATCACTCCTGTAAAGTTGTTATAAGCTATAATTGAAAGATTAGTTGCCTTCTAAAAATCAAATATTAAAATTCAAACAAGATCATTTTAGCCACTGAATGCCTGAAAATGTAAAATGTTTACTAGTGAGTTAGAGGAAGGAGAGTTCCCCTTAGGATAGATATACTCTGGAGAGAACCATCCTTGATAAACTGCAAAAGCACATTTTCATTAAATGCAAAATAGTACCAGATGAGGGAAGTAGCCACCTGACAGTAAAAGCATTTGATAAATTGGGGTATGTTTAAAATGTGTTATCTTCACTAAAGTCCCAGTTTCATTTAACTGTGTGGCTTTCAATAATTAATGTGACAGATGGCCTCAAACAGCCTTGGAATCCTGATCTTTTGTGTCAAGCTTCAGAGGCTTGGCAGTTGATCTGCAAGGTTGAGGTGTCAACCTGTCCACCAGCTGTTTACACTTTGGTTCCAGAGTTGTGGGAAATGGCGGTGGCTATAAGGCAGTTCTCCTCATTCTCTTGAGAGGGCGGCAGCTTTTAATTTCAAAACATGCCTTGAAGAGACAAAAATGTGGGGCTGCAATACAGAGCCTTATTTGGCCAGTACATGGCATCGAAGCCATGGACAACAGGAGTAGTTTATATATTGTTCTTTTTACAATATATGGTCATCTTATTTTCCCCCATTTTTTAAAGTAAAAAGTATCAAAGGTTCATAGAAGTTGAAAGAATGTACAATGATCACTTTCATTGTCACCATTAAGATTCAACAATTTTTAATGTTTTGACATGTATATGTGTGTCTATACTTTATCTAAAGCGGTAGTTCTCGACTGGGGGTGATTTTGTCTCCCTAGCCCCCTAGGGATATTTGGCAGTGTCTGGAGACATTTTAGGTTGTCACACCTCAGGGGGTGCTATTGGCATTTCGTGGGTAGAGGATAGAGATACTGCTAAGTATTCTCCACAGGACACAGGACAGCACTCCACAACAGAGAATTATCCAGCACAGAATGTCAGTATCATCGCGATTGTGGGTGTATTTTGTTGAACCAAATGAAAGCAAGTTGCAGACATAATGATACCTCACTTCTAAATAACATGCCAAGACCATGTTTAAACAGAAAGAGCTGAAAGGGAAGAATCTCCTGAAAAGGAATAGGGAAGGAAGAAGCAAAGGGGGGAAGAGCTAGAAAATTACATACAAGGGAAGGGAAGATTCCAGGTTATAAGGAAAAGGTGAAATCTGTTGAAAAACCTGATTGAGTTGTTGGTCACATCTGGGTCCTTGGCAGAAATGATCTGGATGGTGGTTCCAATTGCCACATCCTCAGGCACCTCCACAAAATACAAGCCAGGCTCAAATACAGGGGGCTCGTCCACATCTTCCACACTGATATGCACCGTGGTTGTGTCCTGAAATGGGCCCAGATTCAAAAAACGCATCTCTAGGTGAGGATTGGCTCCCTCCACTTTTAAAGTGTAGCTTTTCTTGCTTTCAAAACTCAGGGGCTGAAAAACAATGACAGAAAAAGTGATTAACCACTAGCATATATGTCAGGGTTCTAAAGGATGGCCAATATTGACGGCTGACTGGAAGATTCCCAAATTCATTAAAATTCATCCCAGGGCCAGTTTGCTTGGGACTGCCCCAGTTTTAAAACAAATTCTTGTGTCCTGGGAACCCCTTCAGCCCCAGGCAAACTAGGGCACTTGGTCACCTTATCTTTAGAGATGCTTGAGCATTTGAAAAAATATCATACAATTAAGGGCGAGTTCCAGTTCTTTTCCAAAGTATCCATGAAACTGAGGCCTAAAGTTTTCTGTTTCTTTCTTTAAAATAATTCTTCTCAAATGCAGAAGCAATAGTGGGTCAATATTTGTGCATATTTAAGTTTGTCACAGATGATCACTTTTAAAAAACTAATTCAGTGCCTCATTTTACAGTTGAAGAAACTGAGACCTATTGAGCTCAGGAGACTTGAGTAAGCTTACGTGGCTGCGCAGTGTCAAAGTGCCAAGGATTTTTAATACCTCACTCAGGGCTCTTTCCCAAGACTTTAGCTTTGTCTAGTAAAATTCCATCATAAAATATAATTTGAGGGGATGTTTCCTTTTTTTTTTTTTACTCATTCCTACCCTCAGGTTGTTTTGTTTCAAAAATAAATCTAGCACTTCAGGACAGAAAGTGAAGTTAAAATTCTATTTCTTAAAAATAATACATTTATTTTTATTTTAAGCTGACAAAAATGTTTAAATGTTTTAAGCAACAATTACCTCAAAATGCCATCAATAATTTTAAAAAGTAATGGAAATTAAGTCCTATAAAATAATTACAGTGCATAGTAAAGCATTATACTTAAACTTAAAAGTAACAGGTCAACACGTTGATGACAAAGTTTTCCAACTAAATATTCACTTGCTCTCTTTTTCCATAACATACGCTGAATGTCAGCACATTTCATGTGAGAAAGGTAGGTGCCTATTTGATTTTGAGAAACAAACATCAGTAGGAATTCCTCTAAATGTGTTATTTATAAAAGATGAGGAAAAAGAGGCTTTGAAAGATAAGTTATTTAAGGTTGCACTAGCTAGTTAAGTAGTAGAGCCATAGTTCAAATCCAGGTTCTCCTGATTCAAAAACATTTTCTCTTAAATCTCAAGCTCTACTCTAACTAGAAACTTGCCTTGCTATCCTTCTTCAAGAATGGAGCAACTGGTGATGTTTTCTTGTGTACACTGGTGGCTAGAACAGGGTCTACTCCACACAGAGCATGAAATTGAGGCCCATCTTTGGTGGTTGCTCTTTGTACGAGGCCCAGACTGACTAATGTCCCAGCTCCTTGTTTCATGGGTCGTCAGCCATTTGCATTCAAACCCAGCAGCCCACTTCCTTCCTAGTTTTAATCAATAGGCAAGGTTTTCATAAACAGAAATCTGCCATTCAGATTACAATATTTTTGAGGGACTAATTTGACAAATTTATTTCATTAATACTTGCTCTCTAAATCTAGACATCTATCTTTCCTGGTAAACTATATTATATATTCTCTTAAAATTCTTTCTTTCAGTATGGGTAAGCCAAAGTGGACATGGTTGTTGATATTAGGTTTGAGTGAGATAAGATTTGTTTTTCCCTTGATATTAAGTCATTTTTCTAGTTTGGTGTGAATTTTTTATTTGTTTTTAAAATTAAGGTATAATTTACATATATTAAAATTCATCCTTTTTAGTGTAATGTTCTGCAGGTTTTGATAAATATATACAGTCATGTGTCTACCATCATAATCAAGATATAGAACAGTTCCATCACCCCCCCAAACTTCCCCTGCCCCATGCCCCTTTGTAATTAACCCCTCCCCTCATGGCCAGCTACTGCTCTATTTTCTGTCCTTATGGCAAGGATGACATATAAATCATTCTGTATGTATGTAGTCTTTTGAGTCTGGCTTCTTTCACCTAGTATAATGCATTTGTGATTCATCCACGTTGCTGTGTGAATGAGTAGTTCGTTCCTTATTGCTCAGTAGTGTTCCATGGTATGGATGTGCCACAGTTGTTTTTATCTATTTCCTGCTAGAGTGACATTTGGGTTATTTTCAGTTTTTGATAATTATAATAAAGCTACTACAAACATTTGCGTACTAGTTTTGTGTGAACATAGATTTTCATTTCACTTAGGTAAATCCGTTGGAGTGGGATTGCAGGATTGATGGTATGTACATGTTTTACATTATAAGTGGCTGTACCATTTTGCGTTCCCACCAGCAATGTATGGGAGTTCTAGTTGCCCCAGATCCTTGTCAGCCCTTGGTTTTGTCAGCTTATTTTTATTTTGGCCTTTCTCGTGGGTATGAGGTGGTATCTCATTGTGGTTTTGATTTACATTTCCCTAATGTTTAATGATGCTGAGCATCTTTTCATTTTTATGCCATATTGAAGCATTCTTTATATATTCTGGATTTAAATAATTTATCAGATATTTGATTTATGAGTATTTTCTTCCAACCTGTGATATGTCTTTTCAATTTCTTAACAAGGTCTTCAGAAGAGAAGAAGGTCTTAATTTCCTTTAAGTCTTATTTTTAACTTTTTCTTTCATAGATCAGGATTTTGGTGTCATATCTTTAAAAAATCTTGCCTAACCAAGGTCAGAAAGATTATTTCTTTTTTTTTTTTTAAAGATTTATTTATTTTATTTATCCCCCCGCCTTGCTGCTTGTGCTGCTGTGTCCATTCGCTGCGTGTCTTCTCTGTGTCTGCTTATCTCCCCCTTGCTGTGAGGTCTTGCTGCATCAGCCCATGGCGCTGCGCGAGCCGGCCTGCCCTCACAAGGAGGCGCCGGGAAGCGAACCCGGGGGCCTCCCATATGGTAAACGGGGGCTCTATCCACTGAGCCACACCCGCTTCCCAGAAAGATTATTTCTTATCTTTCCTTCTAGAAATTTTTATAATTTTAGTTTTTGCATTTAGATGTATGATCCATTTTGGCTTATTTTTGTGAAGTATGAATTCAGGTTCTTTGTTTTTTTGCATATGGATATTCAAAAAAATGTGTAAGAGACTAGAGTGAGTTTTTAATTATTGTTGAAATTTCCTATTAAATAAATTATTTAATAATATTTAAAGTACTGAAGATTATTGCCTCCCTTACTTCCACCCTTAAAATTGAGAGAAAACATTGTCCCAAATACCCTAAGCTTTAAATTACCCAGATATGAGTTCGGCTTTCTCTCTTGAATAGTTTTTGGGCTCATTTTTTAATAGTCAAATAAATTGATTGCATATTAATAATGGTAAATAAAAGAGCAGTAACGTCTGAGAACCCAAGTTCCAAATTCTAGAAATTTCCTAGAGTTGGAACACAGAAAAATGAAAAATTGGTGTGTGCTTGAAAATTGAGTGATGAATATTATTATGGCACAAAATAATGATGCGACTCCCCTAAGCAGAATTAATTATTCCCTCCTCTATTCCCATAGTGCTTTGTCATATTTCAATTATTGGCCCATCAGGAGATGGGATTAGCTGTCAAGGCCTCTGCCAGCTAAATTCAGTCAAAGCTGCTCATGTTGTTGTACTGCAGCTGAGCTCTGCACATTGTTGGTACTGCTTGTGTTGAACTTTATTGCCTTCCAGCAAATCTTCAGAAAGATTGTATTATGATACGGCATTGAAACAAAAGTTGTGTAGGCAGAATGGCATGGAAACAGCAGCAGGGAGTAAATCTGATATTGGTGAAGCAAATATGTCTACAAGAACTGTTTCTATGACTATAATCTAAGACATAAGAAAGCATTGTTATCATTTAAAATGACAAGACTTTAGTTTTCAAGTGGTACAAAGATGAATTTTATAATTCATGGCATTTTAGATTTGATGAAACAGAAAATTTTTGTAAGCTAGAAGGTGGAAGACCTGTTGAAGACTGGAAAATGGCATAACATCATGCTCATCAAACAATAAAGATCATTCTGAAAATTATGTATCTCAAGTTACAATTAAAGCATTTAAGTTGAGACTGAAATTCAATTGATTGATTACTTAAAAGCCCCCAAAAGACTCAAGGTTCTGGGTAGTAATCAGTGCATTTTTAGGCAGACCTAATTCTATCAGTTCAACTTGATTTCTCTTTTTGAAAAAGAACATGCTTTTTAGACAAATAATAGGCCTTAGTGAAATAAATCAAAAGCAGAACTTTTGCTTTAATTTTATATGATATTATTAATGACAACCTAGGAAGATGGGCGTGGGTATGGCATCTGAGTGAATGTTCCAAAAGTATAGACTGAGCAGTCGATAGCTTCTGAAATATTTATGACATGTGACTTGTCCATTTATTGATCTCTTTCCTAATTCCATTTTATGGCACCTCATAAGTTCAGAAGAGTGTTTAAAATGACCTTGGCAAAATTGATACATATTTTGATTAAATGTGGATATAATTTTAGTAATGACAAAGAAAAATGCTGTTCTGTCTTACGAAGTTCAATCTATTCTCCCAGTAAGGTATCTAGAGAAAAGACATTTGAAGTTCCTTTCAGATATAGAATTATAATAGTTAATTGATTTTTTAAATGGATGGATTATAATAAGGTATAAGCTATGTTGTGATAATTTCACATAAATTAACATTATCTTATATTAGTTATTTAGAATTATACCATATTTTAAGATCTGAAAATAAATTATACCTTATTTTAAGATCTGAAATAAAATTTAAAATACATTGGGACTGTTAGAAGCTCTTTTTTCTGGTTGTTTAATTTTTTGAAGAGAATTTTTGCATTAAAGAAACAGCAATTATCCAAAATGTCGAGCATTTACCTTATTTACAGTTACCAGTCATGGTAAGCAATGTATTATTAATCATTAACTTGAGGCATACTGCATGGTAGGAGAATGTTCTTCATTGGTATTTTTATTTTCATACATCAAATTGTTATTATTTTCTTTTATAGACACAGCATGCATTATTAATTCTCAAAGAATGAAAATAAAATAAGAAACAACAATATTTAAATTACATGTAGTTTTTTTTTTTTGATGATTCAGAAATTAATCTCAGCATTTTGTAGTGTTTCGGGGTCAATATGTGCTGGTTTTAAAGAATTCTGGTTGGTAGAATGCTGAGGATATCTTTCTTGTGCTATATTTGAGTCTACCTTAAATACAGGACAAACGTGAGCTTTTCCCTTCTTCCCTTGTAAATCACTGTTAATTCAGTTCTAGCAAACAACATAGAATAAAACTATTATAAACACACTTTAACTTGTGCCACGCCCTAAGTTATGCCCAAAGTCTATGGTTAATTTTCAGTGTTCTCATTTGACCTTCAGCAGCATTTGTCAGAGGTGATCATTCCCTTCTCTTGGAAACACTTTCTTCCTGGCTTTCAGGAAATCATACTCTCTCCTGCCTCCCTAGTCTCTCCTTCTTAGTCTTCTTCCTTCTCCTTGTTTTTCTCTGTGACTTCTTAATGTTGGGGTGCTGCAGGCCTCATTTCACTGTCCTCTTCTCTGTTCTTACTTCCTTGGGATCTCATTTAGTTTCATTTGTTTTAACTACCATTTATATGCTATGACTCCTAAATTTATATTTCCAACACAGAACTCTTCTCCACACTCCAGACTCCTGTATTCCACTGCCACTACTCTAGACCTTGCAAATGTAACATGTCCGGAACTGACTTCCGATATTTGCCACCCTCGTCACCTGCTCAACTTGCTGACTTCCCCATTTCAGTTCATGGCAGTTCCAGTCCTCTTGTTGCTCAGCGGACTCCTCTCTTTCTTTTATATCCTCAGCGTATCTTTTAGGAAATGCTGTGGCTCTACTTTCAAAACATATCTAGTTTCTGACCACTTCTTACCCCCTCTTTTCCCTCTACCCTGGTCCTAGCCCCATCATCTCTTACTGGATTATTGCTGCAGCCTACCTACAACTAGTCTTGTTTCCATCCGTATTCGTTTCCTAAGGCTGCTGTAACAAAGTGCTGCAAATTGGGTGACTTAAAACAACAGAAATACATTCTCTCGTGGTTCTGGAGGCTAGAAGTCTGGAATCAAGGAGTCGGCAGGGCCACGCTGCTTCTAAAGTCTCTAGGGAAGAATCTGTTCCATGCCCTCTCCTGGCTTCTGACAGTGCAGCCAACAATCCTGGCATTCCTTGGTTTGTGGCAGAATATCTCTGCCTCTGTATTCACATGGCTGTTTTCTCTCTTGTGTCTTGTCTGCCTCTTCTCCTCTTCTCATAAGGTCCTCAAGTCATATTAGATTAGGGGCACTTTCTACTCCAGTATGACCTCATCTTGACTAATTCTATGTACAGTGACCCTCTTTCCAGATAAGGCCACATTATGAGGTACAGGGGTTAGGACTTCAGCATATCCTTTTTGGGGAAAACAAATCAGCTCCTAACACCATTCTTGATCCCTTTTGGTCTTTTCTAGACAGCCCATAGAGTAATTATTTAAAAATGAAAGTCCCGTCATGTCAAAATTCTGTTAAAATCCTCTAGTGGTTCCCACTTCACTCAGATTAAAAGTCAAAGCCCTTACATAAGCCTCTAGGCCCTGAACAATCTGACCCTCTTGTTACTTTTCTGACATCATCTACTACTAGTCTTCCCCTCCACTCAGCCGTGTAAGTCTCCTTGCTCTTCTTGAAACACGCCAGGCATGGTTCCACCTCAGGGCCTTTGTACTGGCTGTTACCTTTGCCTGGAGAAGTTTCTGCAATATCTCCATGGCCCATTCCCTCTTCTACAGGATTGCTGTGTACAGTTCTCATTAAAAGTCGTTCAAAGGCATTTCCTAGGGCTGTGCCTTGCCAACTCACTCAATTCTGTGCAGTGACTCTGCTCGCTTCCCTTAAATCTGTGCATAAATGTCACTTCTCCATGAGGCCATCTCACCCACCCATCCAGCTGTCTTGGCTTTCCTGATTGCACTTATTTTGTTCTATTTTACCCCCATAGTACTTATTACCTTTTGAATACACTATTTTATGGACTTACTTGCTGCTTTGATTGCCTTCGTCCCTCATAAGAATGTAAACTCCATGAGGGCAGAAATTTTGGGCTGTTTCATTTACTCTCTACATTTAATGTCCAGAACAATACCTGACCCATAGTAGGCACCCAATAAATAGTTTTTGAGTAAATAATTTAAGATACTTTGGGTTTTTAAATGTATTCAAAATAGAGGAGAAGGAAGATTAAATCAATGAATTTTTTAATTAATGTATTTCATCAGCTATATCTCCACCATCATGTTAAAGCTTCAGTTTTTAAAAAAGTTTTATCTTCTAGCTTGTGTGTATTGATATGTGCCTTGTGTTACATAAAGAAACAACAGCTTACATTCAGAAAACTTGGAACCTTATCATGAAGCAAGGAATTTCAAGTGATAATAATCACTCAGCAGCTATCTTTTATAAAGCTTTTTCAAGTCTAATTAGCATTTATGGATCTTCAAGTAGCAATTAAAAATCCTTGCATGTTATTTATTGAGTCATAAATAATACTATGGCTTGCTTTACTTTTTATCTATGGTACATTTGAGTAAAAAATGGGGTGTTATTTATGTGTAAATATTGATTAAATCATTAACTTCATTAAAGAATTAAGCTACAACAGTTTTTTAAGTGGCTAAATAGTGGACTAGGAGAAATGACATATTTATAATATATTTACATCATGACCTGATACCCTTTCTGTAAAATGATGATACAAACCAGTATGTACATGTAAACAAAAAGAGTAAGAAATATTTTATAATAATAGGAAAGAGCTTTTATCATAGGAATTTGAATCAATACGTATCAATAACATGACAGCCATTACTGGCATTTCATATACATTCAAAACAGCCTTTAAAATGATTTGTAAAAGGAATTGTCTACCTTCTTCACAGTTATGATGCCAACTTGGAATTTGGGATCTGTGTTAATGTCAAAGGCATCTGCACCATCTCCATCCACAATAGTGTACTTCATTTCTGCATTGATTCCTTCATCCAAGTCCTTGGCAAACACTCTCCCCACAGTGGAGCTAATTGGAGCTGATTCCAGCACACTCATCTGATAATGTTCTGTGAAGAAAGGTAAGTACATGCATACTTGAGAACCGTTATATCAGGCATGCTGTGCAAAACATCTTTTCCTTAGTTCAAAAATGAAAACTCCAGTTCAGTTTTACAGATGAAAAGCTGATATCCAGAAAGGCTGTATTGGATTCTCAGTAAGAAGGAGCTAAAATAGCATGAACATTATCCTAAAAGTAGGACAGGATGAAACCCAAAACATTCCTCATGCCAGCGAATCTACCTTCCAAGTGGTAGGAAGGACCATACTTTCCAATCTTTCGGTACTTGCTTTTGAACTGAAATGTTTTCCCAAATGTCAGTTCCTTCTGAGAAAGAAAAACCACGGTGGTCACAGAGTACATGTTTATTGTGCTCACATTTCAAATGCCCACATTTTTCTTCGTGGCTTGGCTGGTGTGCTGTGTGTCCATTTCGATGACCACCTGCCCAAAGCTGGTGGTGACAAGGGATTTATAAAGGAGGAACGGCCATACAGAGCAAGCCCACCAGGTCCACGTGTTGTCCGTCACTGTGTCCTTCCACCTGGGACTGCCCTCTTGCTATCTCTTCATGGAGAGGCCCTTAAGGCTACTTAATATCTTGTTTCTGAAGAGAATATAAAAAAAGTTCTCATATGTGTAAGAAGCTTAGGATTGGTATTGCTCTTCTTTCCAACTTGATATCCTGGATGCACAATTAAATTTAGTTCATTTTCAACTCCATGAAGTTGTATCTTTGTTAACTTACCTTCTCGGGGACTCAACTTTTTGATGTTCTTCATTATTTTGTCAATGATAACATAACAATGGAAATCACACAATCGCATTTTCAGTATTTACATGGTCTCTGATTCTAATGTGCATTGCAAGCTAGGGGGAAATGGGATGTGAAGGCTCGAGTTTCACAAAGATTCTCTAATGTCTGTACAAAGCCAGCAGGCCCTTGGATTTCATGATTTTTCTCCATTCACTTCCAAAGGAGTTGATGCATTAGACTTTGCTATGCAGAACTTTTGGGAGAAACAAATAAGCATATGCCTACAATTTTCTCCACATGAGGAAAGTGACATGTTATGTGTTTAAATATACACATATATGTACAATTTCTACACCATATTCTGTTCTATATTATTATATTAGAAATAAATAGATTGAGATCTTGATACTCCATTATATTTGTTTCAATTCATGGTGACAGCTTATTCAGTGTAAAATAGTAGGTGTTCATTTTTTCAAGATCCCATAATCAGTTATGGTAATATTTGTGAAAAACAAGGAAAATGGGAATTCCTGGCAACAAGAGAATGAAGACTCAAAAGCTTAATAAGGCAGAAGAGTTTATCTAAGGTAGGTTTATGGAATGGTGAGATCATCTAAATTTAGTTTTAGCAAGTAGATGGGGGAAATATTTAATGATGAGATAAATTTTAAAAAGTCCAAAAATTGCAATTTTAGAGGAAGCAGAGATGGAGCGTGAAGAATGCTTGGAGATAGAGATTTAAATTACTTTTATAAATTTTTTATTTTGCTTTCAAAGCAACACAATCCATAATTCTACCCTATCCTAGATTCTCCATTATTACTCTGTTTTGAAAAAGTGGTAACTCAAAATACATGGTTTAGAATGGTGCTAAGAGTTGGCTTGGAGGGACAGGACTAAAATCCCTGTTATCATTGCATTGCGTTATGTTATTATGAAGCTGCCATGTTTTGGATGAGATGATTTTCCTACAGTATGTCCAGATCCATATACTTATGACCTATGCAATAACTTGATTCTTCTGCCCCTTCTGCTTCCATCAGGGATATCTTTCTGGTGTCAAATTTAAAAAGCCTAATAGGGTAGTTTAAGCATGTTCAAGAATCTGTAGTTCACAGTATGTAGAATGTGCACCAGGCATGAAATAATAAGATGGAACCCATAGGCTCAACAAAGCAATGAAAAGTCAGTAAATTATGGCATTTTACAAACTGTTCCACGGTACTTTAGGATTCTGTATTGTAGGGCCAATTAATTTAGTAGTCTGCTTGTACTATTTGCAAAATACTTATCTAATCTGTTGCCTTTTTGTTTTCTGGATGTTCATGGGAACTTTATGTACAATAGTTACATGTTAGTATTTGAGCTTTCTTACTGTATTTATGTGGATAAATTAAATGGTTCCCTTGGTCTGGCTGACTCAATCTTAGTCTGACTTGTCTTGCTTGATTGTTTCTGTTTTTAATATTTTCTTGCCTGACTTCCCTGGTTAAGTCATTGCCCTTTATCACCTGGAGTTGAGTCTTCTCCTCTCACTTCTCCAACTTCTTCCTTTAGGCATCTGCTTCTCAAATTCACATTTCCATTCCCAGGCTCCATTCCACAGCCGTAACTCTATATAGTCACCTTCCTTAAGGACATTCAGCCCAATTGTCCTGCTGTCACTTCATATTCAACATTGAATTTAATTTCAGCTTCTGCTTGCCTGCCACTAGTTCCATTATGAGTCCTCTGTTTCTATCAGTGATATAAGCTTTTGCCCTGTCACCCAGACTTAAAACATCCTTATCACCTTCGACTCCACCCTCTTCTTCAGTTCCCTTATCCAAGAAACCAAGAGACAGGGACCCAATTTTGCCTTATTTGTCCACTCCATTCTTTCCTCTTTTTCCTTAAGTCCTTATCAGTTCAAATCCGGGCTACTCTAAAAGTGTCCATCCCTGCCAACCCAACCTGTACATGACTATCAAATTGAATTTCCTTCATGTCTCTCTCTTGTTCAAAAATTTTTCAATGACTTCCATTAGAAATACAATATAATTGAAACACCAAAGAGCAGGTCTAGATTTGGGCTTCTGTGAACATAAAATTACATTTACAACTTTATTTCCACCTCATCCTCTGCATGAATTGTTTGTTTTAAGCATATTTAACTCCCTATTCCTGGAACAGGCTTTATGCATTCTGTCCCATATAGAAAAAAATTTTTTTTTCTTTCTATTTTCTACTAGAATGAGCTCTAGCAGAGTGGGAATTTTATCTTATACATTGCTATACATTCCATACCTAGAATGGTGCCTGGAGTAAATATTTTTTAATGAACATTTCCCCATCCTGGAATGTCTTCCCTTCTGCCTATTTTAATCCTTTATATTTTTCATTTCTCTGTTGAAGTCTCATCCTTCTATGAGACTTTCATTCATCTGGGTTTCTTGTGAGGACGTGTGTCTGCACTGTCCAAGCAGTAACCATATGCTGCTTGTTGGCTAACTTCACGTGTGTAGAATGTACACCCCCCACGTGGATTTTAGGCTTCACAGGCAGGAACTGGGTTGCAAGCAGCTTTGCGCCCCTCAGCCCTCGTGCCCTTACAAAGCAGATGCTCAGCGTACTTATGAAGAGCTTGGTTCAGATGGTCAGATGGGTTAGTAAGTTTCTGTGCAGCTTTGATTTAGTTTTAGTGCATTTTCCCCAGGGACATTATCGCCCTTAAGGTGGGTGGGTGAAAAAAGTTAGATATTACACTGGTTAAGGCTGAAGTTCAACCTTACTCAACAAAATCTTATTCCATTCATGGGGAGATGCGGGGGGTGGCAATTCGGGGGGAAATGTGGGAAAAGACTCTGTAGGAAGGCAAAAATGAAAAACCATTTTTGAAACATTGATTTAGTGCCTTGGGAAGTTGGGACCCAGAAGGGAAACGGTTATGTGAGAACTGTGTATAAGAAATGTAAGGAAGGAGTCCATGAAGGACTTAATGAGGAGCTCAGACTGGCCTTTCTCTTTCACCTCAGTAGCTGCTGTGTCCCTCTGGCCTGAGGTCTTTGCTCTCATCTGTTAGGTACTCACTCTGAGGAAAGCGGGGTGGGTTATCATTGACATCTGAGAGGGTGATGTTGACGGTTGTGGTCCCAGCTAATCCTCCAAGCTGCCCTCCCATGTCCTTGGCTTGGACAATCACTTCATAGTACTCCTTGGCTTCTCTGTCCATGTTCATGAGTGCTGTCCTAATTATACCTGCAGAATAGAAATGACTTTGTTTTTGAAAAAGAAACCAAGCCCAGACACTCAGTTTTTAAATGATTGGATTTTCGCTTTCCTTCCCTTGTGCACTGTTAGTGTCTACAGTTGAGAGGCAAGTCACCTGTTTTACGTAACTTGATCATCCCTGCTTCAAGAAAAGTGCTGCTCTTAAATGGCGAATAAGCCCCATTCCGGCAGAAAGTACTAGGAGGACAGATCACATTTGCTGCATTGCTGAAAGTGAACAGGAGGTGGCAGCAACGGTTTTCTTAAAGATTTGGGGACTCGCAGTCCAAGCCAATTTCAGACTTGAAAAGAGGAAGCTGGGGCTTTGGGTCATAAAAACAAAGCCTCATATGTCTATCTGGGATTCTAGATATTTCTCCTTTGGCTTTTTTTCCTTCCGCCCCTAAGGCCTTTATGGTGTGGATGCGTCTTCTTTAGGTAACTCACTTATAGTCTGCTTCCCCGCCCCCCCCCTCCCCCGCTTCTTCAATCCCTGTAAGCGGGGATTAGAGTTCTGATTGGATTTTCCTATTGTTATATTTTCATTCTGTTTTATGTTCTGCTTACCCCTGTGCTTCACTGCATTTGGGAGCTATGACATGAAAGATGCACTGTGGGTTGTTCATTTTTAACACGCATAAGGGATGAACTTCCCCAGACAGTTAAAGCTGCTACATTGCATTGTGATGATATGGTTTCATTTAAGAAGGTTCTAAATCAAAATCCATTGAAATGTGTTGTTTTGATCCTACCACGGATGTGCGATAATATTTTATCTCCCTTTTAACCCTTTAACTTTGAAAAGTTGGTTTCTATACACCCCAGGTAAAGATTAAAGGCTTTCAAGTTTACAACATGACCCTGGGCTAAGTAGATCTTTTGCATGAAAAGGGAAGGGTTTGGGAACAGCAACATGTGCCCAGTTAACTCCTATAATGTACATATTGCTTTATAGTAAAAACATACTAAAATGAAATACTCTTTTTTTTTTTTTTTTTTTTTTTAATGCCCATGGGCACAACAGTAACTATCTTTTCATGTATTTTTTTTTATCTTAACACTCCACATGTCCCCTGGGAGCTGTCAGGGTAATAATATAAGCCTCTTCGTAGGCTATAAAGGACACACTACCCTCTGCTTTTTCCTCCCCATGGGCACACCCCACTCTCCCTCCCCTCATGTGTAGACTTGCTTCAATTCCTGTTTTATAGGAGACTTCAGCTGCAATCTTTTTATATTCCTCCTATACTAATTTAGACTCTCTCACTTTCTACTTTGATGACATAATTTTCTGAATACCTGGTTCTCCTTAGGACTTCTGGGAAAAAAAATTCTATCAGGTTGCTACATAAAGAATTGTATTTTTTCTCTTTCAAATAAAAGGTGACTCTGAGGGTTCACCATTAACTTTACCTCTGTGGCTGTAAGTTTCTTACAGTTTCCTTATTCATTACAATTAGGTCCTCAGTTTTCTCATATACAAAATAACAGTAATAAGACTTGCTATATATTTCATAAGTTCACAAGACTTTTGTGAGGTGTAAATATGGTTATGCTCATTAAAGTATTTTAAAAGGGAGAAAGACTGGCACAAGTGCAAGGTAATGATGACATAATAAGTACTCTGCCCAACTAAAAATATTAAAGGACATCTTTCATGGATAAACAGGAATCCTGTAGTCAGAACTCCTGGGTAAAACTGAAAGAAAACTTCTGTTGGTTTGTCTTTCTTTGTCCCATTGTTCTCTCCCCAAGAACATCCATCTCCTTCTCCATGCCCTCCTCCCTGTTAAAGTGACTCACACAGGATTTGCCTTTTGGGAGAATATCCCATGCTCTGTGCTTTTTCCTCCCTCATCAAAACCCATCTGCCCAAACCACCATTCATTCTGGCCTTGCTGCCTGCTTAGAACACGGTGGTTCAGTGGAAAGAACACCAGACCATGTGTTAGGGGACATATCCACAACTAGACGAATTTCGTTGGGTCTCAGTTTCTTTATCTGTTCAATGGATGGGGATGGATTGCATGATTGCCCTAAGGCTCTTTCTAATTTCAAAATCAACGATCCTGGTTCTACAGTGAGCCCATGTTAAAGCAGTAGTCCTATCAGGTCTTCTTGGAGTTATGAAATACCTTATTCCCAGGGTAAATATAGTCAGGATTTTTAGAGAGCTAGTGAGAAGATATTTTGTGCAGGTAGGCCTTTTGACTTTGCCAGTCAGACGCTGTACACTGTCTATGAATAGCACAGCGTTTACCCACTAGGGCAATGCTAGTTTGCTGTCTTAATTCTAAAGCTTATGACAAGCTCTGTAATATAGTCCCTGCGGAGTCCTTGAAAAGGAGAGTTGGGCCTATCATAAATAGCAGCTATAAATTATTAGGGAATAAAGAAACACCTTTGACTCTTGTATCAGATACCTGTTTTGGAGTCCACAGAAAAATATGGCTGGCCCTGGAGAATGCTGTATACTACTCGGGCACTGTTGCCGTAGGTGGGGTCATCAGCATCTGTGGCTGTCACCTGGATAACAGAGGTACCTGAGGGAGAGAGAAGTGGAAGCTGTTGAAGATGAATTGCTAAAGTCTGGGTGAAATCCTGAATGGTCAATTTTAAAGCATTTGCAAATGTCATGCCAGGCTTTGTTGGGAGGTTTCTCTAAGTTAAGCTCCTGTAATTCCTATCTTGTACCTAGTTAGTGGGCGGCTGAGAGTTATTTTTGTCTTAAATTATTAAGAAACAGTAAGGACAACTTGGACTCTTCTTTGCTCTTTTGAGAAACCCCCAATTCTTCTCCCTTATGAATCAAACATGATCTATTAATCTCTATCATCTATCTACCTATCACCTATCAATCATCTCTCTTTTTGTTTTTTGTTCCTTTTGAAGAATCAGAGCCAAATAACACCATGTTTGGTTCAGTTTTATAACCTGGGAGATGTTTGAACATTCTCTCATTTTCTGTACTTATATTGAAGGATCTTCTGTAGAGCAATAGCTATTTGTGAAAATCAGTACATCACCACCTTACCCACTGGTGACATTTCTGGCACAGTGGCAACATAAGGTCCATCCAGGAACCTGGGCTCATTGTCGTTGATGTCTTGGATTTTGATGATGAACTCTGACTCTGGCTCCATTGGCCTGCCTGTCCGCCTGTCCAGAGCCTGAGCCCTTAAGGTATACTGGGCCCTCTCTTCTCGGTCAAGCCTCTGAATGGCATGGATGTCTCCAGTGGTGTCATCGATGGTAAACACCATTCCTGCACCTTCTCCAGAGAGGATGTATTTGATGGATCCGTCTCCCCTGTCCATATCTGAATGAAGCTGGGGAAAAAAGCACCCAAATCTCATTTATGGATACGTATATGTATAGGAATAAGGTTGATTTTTCAGTTTGGTTGAAACTTGTGACCTCCCTTTAAGTAGAAAGATTTTTTTTTTCACACAAACGTTTAAAAAGTCTATAAAGAACTAATATGCATTGAGCATGATTGTATCAAAGAGTAAACCTAGGTTGGTGAATAAGTAGTAAAACTATTCAGTATGATGAACTTATTATTTTTCAAATTTCTCTTCCTCAGAAGTATAGAACACAGGAGTCCTGGAAAGTGTAGGTCTACAACATGAGAATAGGAGCAAGTTTAGGAAGGAGGAACCAACCTTTTCTCCTCAGTATTTCTGCTGACCAGCAAAATAGTTACCATATAACATTAAGAAAAAAATGGACAAGACTGCACATTTTAAAATGAAAAATATTTGCTATAGATTAAGTTTTTGCAGTTTCAGATACTTTATGAAGATTCATGCTGGCTGAAAAGCTGATGAAGCGGCTTATAAATAGGTTAAGGCCGCTGTCCTGGAAATACTGAATGACCTCCAGGTGCTCTTGGAGCTCTCTGATTCTGTGATCCCAATTCCACAGTAGGATTGAGTAGGACTATACTTGTTTACATTTCGGGTTTCAAAATGGAATTTAACTGTTGGTTAATATTCCTTGCCATCATCACTGTATCTCTCCTTTTCATGGGACCAGATCCTAGGCTCATAATTGAATCACCTAAATCTAAATGTGGATGGTTGAATTAAGATCCTGCTTTTATATGCTCCATCTAACTATTTTCCCCCTAGATAACTTTGTAATAACTCTTGAAAGGAGTCCGGAGGCACTCTTTTCATACCAGGCCTAGATGTCCATTTCTGCATCCCTAATTATAGACATTGTGTATGGATGGCAAGAATCCTGAAATTTTGTGCTGTCCTGTAGGTAACAGTCTCCCTCTAAAGGGGGTAACAAAACTTGGTAAATTTAGTCAGTCACCACTAACTGTAATTATCTGGGTTGTTAGCCCTTGGCATAGCTCAGTGACCAAGTTCATGAGACTAGCTTATAAAACAGACAACAAGTGTTAGGCCTGGGGCAGGGGCCGAATATATCCTGCCCCACCACTATGTCAGTTACAAATTGAGTGCCCTTGACAAATTATTTCATGTTTATAATCCTCAATTTCCTCATATTATAAATGTGGAGAAAAATAATAATCCTTTGATGGGTTGTGATCATTGGAGATTAAAGTACATAAAGCACCTAGCACAGCACCTTTTCCATAACAGGAACTCTATAAATGGGGCCGGTTATAATGATGATGTATAGAGAAGAGACTGTTAAGACCAGTTTTCTCTGCTCCCTTCAAACTTGCGCTAGCACGCAGCAGAGAAGGCGAAAACAACCTGTTGGCTTTGTTCTGTATAGTCCAAAGCAAAGAGCTGCAGAAGGCTGCCTGGAGCACTGCTAGTCCAGTGTTACTACGAGAATTAAATGGCACCGATGCCAGGAAGACACCTGAGTATGTGTTCACAATACCTCCAGACACGGATGGGTTTGGGGGTTGTGGCTGACTTTGAGCTGATCTCAAATTGACTCACAGCCACATCACACAGACAGCAATTTTGCTGCCTGGAGGAATTCAGCTGTGTCTTATCTAGAGAAAGGACATATGAGAGTAAAATGGACGGAGAAAATAACTGGGGATTTGTTTCTACTTAAAGAATTCTATTTAGAATATGAAGTTCTCACATTTCCTCATTCCTTATTCAGTATTATTTTCCCCCACAATCCAAATAGTCTATTTATGCTGTAAAAAGAGTAGAGGTACCCAGCTCTTATTGTGCATAATAGAAAGCCATTTCATTTGGACTTGGCCACAAAGGAAGGCAAATCCACTCCATTTGGAACTGTGTACCCAGACAAAAGAGAGGAATGGGGAGGAAGCAGAAAAGGATCTCAATCTCAAGGACTTTTTTAAATTAAAAAATAGGTATGTATATATATGTGAGTGTGTCTTTCTATCTATCTATCTATCTATGTAATTTTAAGGCATGTGGCATAGGGCTTTCACTTAGAATGGAATAGGTTAATTTGGGGAATGGCAGATCTAGGGGAAAAAAGAGAATGGAAGCTGACACAAAGAAAGCACACGGACTGTTTTAAGGTGTTCTATTTATCATCTGAAGAGATTTGTCCTATGAAACTTAAAACAACTAAGCACACTTGTGGTCATCACTCATGCAGTGTGCTAAGTAAGCAGGAGAAGAGGAAAAACCATGGCTGGGAAGGAGGTCCTGGTTCCTAAGGCTCCGTCTGGCTGGCTGATGTCAAATAGTCTGGGCTTGAATCTCAGATCTGTTCTCTTCATTTCTTTGTTTTCAGCTGCTTGGGAGGAGACATTGAGGACCTCTTTGGACTATGAGTTCCTTGAAGGCAGGAACCATGTGACATTCATCTTGGTGTGTCCTCACATGTAGTAAGAGTGCAGTAAAATTTTATTGAAAGGATGGTGTAGGGTTAGAGCTAAAGCTTTTTGTGAACCCATGTTACCTTTGTTTTTAATGAGCTAGAAAGCATCTTTGGGGTAGCTTCTGAGTGTACGCACATTTGCAAGAAAGAGAGAGTCGGAAAGAGAGAGAGAGAACAAGAGAGCCAGAGTGAAAGTGCAGTGGCTGGTTAAGGCAGAGCCTTTATTCACTCTACTGCTGTTTCCTTAGAGCGGATGCGCTTTCTTGCCACCCTCCTGTTTTTCTCCCTGTGCCTTGTCCCCAGGGAGGAGGACTCATTGGCCTGATTGCTGAGAGTCTGATGTGCACTGGGTCACCAGGCCTGGTGCTCACTCTCCTCAGAGCGGACCCAGGCTCAGGGCCTCTGCACTTGGCCCTCTTGCTTCCATGTGATAGTCTTCCTCCCCCCCCCCACCCCCCTCCCCGCCTCCCCACTTCACCTCGCTGAGTGGCAGGGGCTCTACTCTCCACTGAGCTTCTTTTCTGCTTCACGGGGTTCCCTCTCTTCTACCTCCTCCCTTAAAATCCTGCTACTTTTCTCTCCCCTCACCATGAAAGCCTATTCTCCAGAAAAGATGTGAACTGAAGCCACTCAGGGCATTTGAACTCTTACCTCTCATTGAAGAATAAAAGGCTTGGTAAAGACTAAAATTCCTGAGAAGTGGTACAAATTTAGGGCGGATGGAGGCAGGAGAAAGAAGGCCGCTTGTCTGTAATCTTAGCCACAGAACTGTAGGCGTTGTCTGCCGATGCACCCCTGGGGCATGCAACTCCCCCTGGAGGTGGCTGAGATCCTGCCTGAGCAGGGCTTCTGCTGTCTTTGGCTAGGCACTCCCTGTCAGTCTTCGGCAGTGGGCCCCTGCACGAGGCCCGCCCTCTCAGCTTTTACCCTGAGTTCTGCCATCCACCAAATGGAAGTTAGGCCAACAGTAGTGCTGGGTCTCCAAATAGCTGTTTTTCACCTGCTCTAGTTAGATCAACACTCTGTTTGCTTTTGCTGGCAACGTAACAAAGATCATCTCTCCAGAATGAAAATGATTGTCTGATTGTGTTAGAGAAGACAGAAGGCTTCAGTTATTTAGGAACTTAACGTATATTTAAGATAATGGGGGTCTTAGCAAAAATTCAATCTTGACTTTTTTGCGTACTGTGATGTTATTCCCGCTCTTTTTATGCTAGGTTTTTGGACATATCTTAGCGGTGATGTCTCTTGTTATTGCTAACCATACCATAGATTGTTTTTTCTTAATGAAATTTGAGAAGGGCCCATTACTTTTAAAGTACGTATCTGCCCTAAAAGGTCAGCAGAGGACACAGGGGAGTTGGTGAGCAGGGGAGAGAGAGCATTACCAGGGCATTAAAAAGGGAGAGGCTTGAATACAGTCAGACTTGAGGAAGGCTGGGCCTCTTCCTTCTCAGAGCTTTCTCCTGATCAGATATGCGTCTCTCTCTGAGGATCCTTACTGCATTTTTGGTCAGAAAACCTTGGGCTGACCATAGAATTTTAGCAAGGTACCTCAAATATTTATGGATTCTCCATAGTCCCCAAGCATATCCCATAGTAGGAGAAGAGAACAGCCACAGAGAAGCAGGAGGGGCTTCATAAGTACAGGAAGAGCTCTGGCTTTGAAGGGACCAGACTGTGTTTACTGAACTGATTTTTGAGGAACATAATTGTACCAGTTCAGGATCTAGTCAGGGAACAAAACCTATAGCAGTTATTTTAATGGAGAGAATTTAATATGTTGGGCAGAAAAGGCAAAAAGGGAGCACTGAGGTAGCAGAGAGAGAGGAACTCCAGGAAACTCCACCTGCTGCCCTTCCGGCTGTGGGGACAGAGGGCCGAGGTGTGGGCAGTTGGGATCTAAACGATTGGGAGAGGGGCCCTTGAAGGCTGGGCCTGAGACTTCTGAGGAGAGAGTGCTGCCCCCGGGGGCTGGCGCTTCAGGAGCTTAGAGGAGGTGTCCCCGCCCCCCACCTCCCACAGAACCGGGATGCAGACCTCTGAGAAGGGAGCGCCGGCCAGCGGTGCTGCTGCTCCTGCGGGGCTGTGATGAGGCTGGCCCTGGGAGTGTGGGAAATAAACAGACACTGGAACCAACTGCAGGCAGGCTCAAGAGCAAGTCCCTTCTGCCTCCTCCTAGCCTCCCGCTAGTACACTGGATTGGCAGAACCTGCTAGGGAGTCGGTTGGAGAAGGAGGAATTGCCATTTGCAGGGTCCCAACCGCAGCTTCACAAAGCAGAGTACAGAAGGTGAATACAAAGCTGAGAGACACCCGCTTAATTACCAGCACAGTAATGCACATTTAATATTAGGGGTTACTAGCCATAGAATGCACATTTGGTAGAGAAAATTGCAAAGAAGAGACATTCACAGCTTTTCTCTAAGTCACTCAGCAAATTGGCAGTGTGATAAAAATGTGTTATATATTTAGTTCAATTAATACTGATTGAGCACCAATTATTGGGAGGAAGGTAAGGAGCTTCTGGAGTGGAATTGGCAGCATGTAGTTACGTACATCTTGGGAAAACATTTTTTTTCCTCCAGAAATCTCCTAGCAGAATAAGGTGAACATCTTACTTATTCTAATAATTCTTTAGTCTTTAAGATCTTCAGCTAAAGGAGTAGTGAATGAGGGTAAGTGCACCCAGAGTTGAAAAATCTCAGTGATTTAGGTTCTTAAAAACAGTGGTGATTTTCACTCACAGCTTTTAGTGCCTCGCATAGTTCCAGGAATGCAGTAAGTGCTTGCGATTTGTGGTTAGACGGCTTCCGTGTAGTTGTTAACCTCAGCATGAATTGGAACCACAGATTCATGCACAAGCACAAGCACAAGCTCCCTGCATTCCCCTCTTTGCATGTGTCAATATAATCTAGCTTTAACACAATGCTAACATGTCCCTGGAAAGCCCAGTGTGGATTTTATAAGGCCATACCAATTACAGCTGATAATTGTTGCCAGACTCCTTTCTGAAATAAGCAAATACTCCAACAGGCTCTCTAAACAGACATCTTCTAGAGCTCAAGGTGACAAGTAGAATACCCCTGGGATAAAGGGAATGAAAGGTGGATGGATTCTCTTACAGAAGAAAGCAAAGGGAACAGGTGCCTGGGCAGGTGAATATATAATTACCTTCTTCACGTAGAGGTACACATCCACTATAGGGTAAAATTGTCCACCATTTGCTGGTGTGTTGGCTGGACAAGGTGACTGTAGAGATGCATGGGTGTCCTGGGTCCCTGGCTGAGGTAATTAGGGAAGGAGGGTGAACACTAATCATCAATACTAGAGGGTGCCACAGAGCCAAGTACTCCCCAGTGCTGGCTATAAAGTGTTCAGGAAGCAGTCAGCCTGGGGTAGATTCCAGATCCCATCGTCACACCGTCGGCTTTCTCAGGCAAAGCACCACATGCAGGGCAACGTGAAGCAAAGACCATGGCTTCGGTGTCAGTGATGTATTTTCAATCCTGACTTTTCCTCTTCCCTTCTGTGTAATTTAGGGCAATGAAGATAACCTCTCTGAGCTGAGTTTCCTAGGCGAATTATATAAAAGTAGTTAATTATACCTACCTCACTGTGTTATAATGCTTAAATGATCTGCTTGATGTGAATGTTTCTGGCACACCGTGGTAGTCACAATGTGGTAGCCCAGTGAAATGCTAGAGAGCTTGTCTTTCTGCAATCTGTGTGCCCAGCTCTGTGCCAGGCACTCGGCAGCAGTGAGGCGTGGAGAAGGCTGGGGAGGGGCAGCTCAGTTTCTATCCTTGGGAGGAGGGAAGAGAGCCCTGAATTGTGTAGGCCCACAAAAGCTATTACTGAATACATTCATTCTTTTCTTAAACTTATTTTAGCAGAAGCCCTGTATGGCTAGTTGGGAGAAATGTTTTATAAATGTCAAGTGTCTAAAAGTCTTTGGAATTCTGAATGTGTAGAAGTCGTCTTCATGATGGAGGTAACTTTCAAGATGGGACCCTGAAGAATTTGAATGTGGCTTACAGAGAGGACGCAACAGTGTGTCCTGGGCAGGCAGTGGCATGGGCACAGGTCTGAGGAAGGGACAAGTGTGGTGTGTGCATGGGGACCAATAAGGAGAGCATGGCTTGGATCAGAAGCTGATTTAAGAGACGGTGAGAGGGGGTTGGATGATGGAGGACTCGTTTGCTGGAAGTCCTTGAACAATCTGAGAGGAGCTCTGCTAAGCATTCAAAAGCTATGGTGCCTTCTTCATCACAGGAGTGACATGATGGAAATGGTGCTTCAAGGGGATAAAGGTCCTAAGCCCCGGGAAAGGGGCAGGAAGAGAGGGAGACAGGCAGGGTTGCTTAGTTAATCTAATCATGAAGAACCAAAGACCATGGTAATGACAGAGAAACTGGTGAGGAAGAGGTAAATCTGAGAGAAACTGGCAAGGAGATACCAACAGGACATGGTGAGCGATGGTACATGAAGAATGAAGGAGAGAAGGAAAGGAAGAAGTCAAAGGAAACTCACAAATTTTGAGGCCAAGGGCTTTGCAGCTGCATTAGGTATGATTACTGAACTGCTAAATCCCCATATTAAACTGTCCATGCCCTCCCCCCACCCCCCACTACTACTACTGGTTAACATTTATTAGGAACTTACTCTGGACCAGGTGCTGTGCTAAGTGCTTTACATGTATTGGTTTATCTAATCCTTACTATATCATGAGGTATTCGTTTGTTTATTTCTTCATTAAATATCTT
>JAQZBX010004664.1:0-59277 GCA_029593785.1 Cabassous unicinctus | reverse complement strand
CTTTTAGATATAGCTATCCAGTTCTTTCTGCACTATTTGTTGAATACTCTGTTCTGGCCCAGCAGGTTGGGCTTAACAACATTGTCAAAAAACACTTGATTGGAGATGTGAGGGTCAATTTCTGAGTTCTCAATTTGGTTCCATTGGTCAATCTTTACTTATGCCAGTATCATGCTGTTTTTACAAGTGTATCTGAGTATTACACTTTAAAGTCAGGAAGGGAGAGTCCTCCAACTTCATTCTTTTTAAAGAGATTTTTTGCTCTTCAGAGTCCCTTACCCTTCAAAATAAATTTTATTATTGGCTTTTTGAATTCTCTAAAAAAGGTTGTTGGGATTTTTATTAGGATTGTGTTGAATCTGTTAATCAGTTTTCATAGAATTGACATCTTAATGATATTTAGTGTTCCAATCCATGAACACAGAATGTCCTCCCATTTATTTAAATCTCCTTCAGTTTCTTTTACCAATGTATTGCAGTTTTCTGAATACAGGTCCTTTATGTCCTTGGTTAAGTTTATTCTTAAATATTTTATAGTTTTAGTTGCTATTTTAAATGGAATTTTTTTTCTGTTTTCCTCTTCAGATTACACATAAGTAGTGTATAGAAACATTATTAATTTTTGCTTTTTAATCTTGTATCCCGCAACATTACTGAACTCATTTATTAATTCTAGTAGCTTTGTTATGGATATTTCAGGATTTTCTAGATATAGTAACATGTCATCAGTGAATAGTGAAAGTTTTACTTCTTCCTTTCCTATTTTTGTGCCTTTTATTTCTTTATCTAGCCTAATTGCTCTAACTAGAACTTCTAGCACAGTATTGAATAATAATATTGACAGTGGGCATCCTTGTTTTTTTCCGGATCTCAGTGATAAAGCTTTCAGTCTTTTAACATTAAGTACTATGCTAGCTATAGGTTTTTCCTATATGCACTTTACCATATTGAGAAAGCTTCCTTCTATTCCTATCTTTTGGAGTGTTTTTATCAAGAAAGGGTGCTGTATTTTGTCAAATGCCTTTTCTGCATCAATTGAGAGGATTGTGTGATTTTTCTTCTTCAATATATCAATGTCGTTATTAAGCTAATTGATTTTCTTGTGTTGAACCACCCTTGCATACCAGGGATAAAACCCACTTGATTGTGGTGTATACTTCTTTTAATGTGTTTTTAGAGTTGGTGTGCAAGTATTTTGTTGAGAATTTTTGCATTTATATTCATTAGAGATATTTATCTCTAATTTTCTTTTTGTGTAGTATCTATATCTGATTTTGGTATTATGGCATTGTTGACTGCATAGAATGAGTTTGGTAGCATTCTTTCCTGTTCAAGTTTTTGGAAGAGATTGAGGAAGATTGATATTAGGTTGTCTTTGAATGATTGGTAGAATTCAGCTCTGAAGCCTTCTGGTCCTAGGCTTTTCATATTTTGGAAGGTTTTGATGGCAGTTTCAATCTCTTCACTTGTGCTAGGTTTGGTGGGGTCTTCTATTTTTTCTAGGGTCAGTGTAGCTGGTTCAGGTGTTTGTAGGAATTTGTCAATCTCCTCTACATTGTCTAGTTTTATATCACACAACTCTTCATAGTATCCTTTAATGATCTCTCTTATTTCTGCCAGTTCAGTGGTAATGTCCCCCCTCTCAACTCTGATTTTATTTATTTGTGTCTTCTCTTGATTTTTCTTTATCAAAGAGTTTGTCAATTTTGTTGATCTTCTCAAAGAATCACCTTTTTGTTTTGTTGATTCTATTGTTTTTTTGCCCTTGATTTCATTTATTTCTCCTCTGATCTTTACTATTTCTTTCCTTTGGTTTGGTTTGGGATTAGTTTGCATTTCTTTCTCTAGTTCTTCCAGGTGTGCAGTTAGATCTTCAATTTTAGCTTTTCCTTCTTTTTTTAAATGTAAACATTGAGGGATGTAAATTTCCCTCTCAGCATTGCCTTGGCAGTGTCTCATAAGTTTTGATATGTTGTGTTCTCATTTTCATTCGTCTCAAGATATTTGTTGAATTATCTTGCAATTTCTTCCTTGACCCACTGGTTGTTTAAGAGTGTGTTGTTTAATCTCCATATATTTCTGAATTTTCTCTTTTTCTGTCCATTATTGATTTCCAGTTTCATTCCATTATGATCAGAGAGAAAGTCTGCACCCCATTGGCGAGTCCTTGGCACAGTATTTTATAACTTAAACTGGGCAATTTTAAAGACTTTAAAGTCCCCAAAACATCCCCATATTACACCTATTCCTCTATCTCCTTCTCCCCAGAGCCTCCGTGACCACTGCCTCCATATCAATGATAAAAGTATCAGGGCAACTAACAAAGCATGATGATGAACAACACTCATCCCAAGGAACAGAGAGTGTCTGCAACTGCAAGCAAGATAGTTCCATCCATCTGCCCCATAAGACCTAAGTCCCCTCTCAAATAGCAAGAAAGTGGGCATCACCATCTCAAAATCTTCAATATTGGGTAATGAACAACGGACTAAAGTAGACATTATCATTCTATTATACACTTATTACTATTCTCGTGGTGGAAGAATTTTTATCACCTTGTATTTAAAGTTTTTCTTTTGGAAAGAAATTCCAACTATCTAATCTTCTCTATTATTTGATGATGTCCTATTGATGAGAAGGATCTTTCTTACCTGATGAAGTGGTTTAAAACTGTATACCCCAGAAAATCATATTTTTAAAGATGATCTTTTCCTGTAGGTGTAAACCTATTGAAGTAGGTCCCTTTGATTTGATTAGCTTACTTCGGTTAAGATGTGGCCCAGGGTGGGTCTTAATCCTCTCACTAGAGTCTTTTATAAGAGAATGAAATTCAGACAAAGGGAAAACCAAAGAACCAAGAAGCTGCAAGCAACAAAACCTGGAAGAGAAGGGAGAGACCAACACATGCCACAATGTGCCTTGCCATGTGGCATAAGTCCTAAGGTTCTTTGGCCTCCAGTCTTTGGGAAGAAAACATCACCTTGATAATGCCTTGATTTGGACTTTTATCTATGCCTCAAACTGTATGCTAATAAATTTACATTGTTAAAAATAAACCCATTTTATATTACCAGTTTTTGGCAGCCTAGCAAACTATAACAGATTTTGGTACTGAGAGTGGGGTGCTACTATTGAAAATGCCAAAAATGTGGAAATAATTTGTAATTGAGTAATAGGCTGGAAGAATTGTGAAGTACTTGAGAGAAAAGGCCTAGATTGCTTAGAAGAGACTGTTGGTTAGAAATGTGGACCCTAAATGTGCTACTGATGAGGCCTTAGACAGAAATGAATGTGTCATTATAAACTGGAAGAAAGATGACCCTTGCTTTAAAGTAGCAGAGACGGCAAAATTGAATCCTGATAAAGGATGGAAAACAGAATTTGAAAGTTATGACCTTGGATATTTAGCTGAGATTTCCAAACTAAATGTGGAAAATGCTGCCTTTTTTCTCCTTGTAACTTATAGTAAAATGCAAGAGGAAAGGGATAAGCTGAGAACTAAACTCCAAAGAAATCAGAAATTGATGGTTTGGAAAATTCTGAGCTTCCGGAGAGTAAGTCCCTAGAAAATAGTGCCCATGTGTCAGTTTAACGGGATATGGAATCAGTCAGCCACTTCAGTGCAACTCAGGATTGGAAATGTGTTATCCAGAAGGCTTTGTGGAATGTTCTTTTGTCTGCTGGTTGTGACCTCTGTGTACCACATGCTAAACTGACAACTGTTTGTGAGATCTGTATGAAAGAAACCACTGGCAACCTATGCTAAAAGGGACAAAAAAGGGACAGATTAAAGCAAAATTACTTCAAAAGCAGACACATGGAAACTGAGGTATAGACCAAAGAAATCTTCTCTGCCCAAGAAAGTGAGTCCACTCTTGTGTGTAGAAAGAGTGTGTGGTAATTTGAGGCTTCTATGGACCCCAGAAAAATGTTCTTAGTGTTAATCCATTCCTGTGGATGTACACCTATTGTGGGTGGGACTTTTTGAACAGTTTACTTTAAGTAGGGCATAGCCCAGGGTGAGTCTTAATCCTCTTACTGGAATCCTTTATAAGGGAATAAAATGCAGAGGAAGGGAGAGGAAGCCAGAAGCTGAAGCAATGAGACCTGGAATAGAAGGGAGAGACCAGCAGATGCTGCCATGTGCTTTGCCATATGACAGAAGAGTCCAGGATAGTCAGCAGCAGGTCTTCTTGGAGAAAGAATTGACTGATAAAGACTTGACTGGGACATTTTCATGGCCTCAGAAATGTAAGCTTGTAAGCAAATAAGTCCTTATTGTAAAAGCAGACCTATTTCTGGTATATTTCATTTCATCAGCTTAGCAAACTAAGACTGGGTGAGTATGACCTGGAGTTTGGAGAGGGTGGATCTTCAACCCAATTCTTGAGGAAGAGTGGTACCACCTGAGTGTTCTCAGATGCCTGGGGGTATGCAGAGAGTCCAGCCACCCTAATGATTAAAGATGTTGAAGTCTTCACAAGATGTATTATGTAGAGTTAATCATTATAAAATAATAGAAGTCACTCTCTGGAGTATAAGAAGAACATTATGAACAAAATAATTAATAAATTAGAGAAATAAATTTAATTTATTATTTAGACTTTCAAAGAAAGCTTTAATTAAAAGATTTTGCAATAAAGTGAGTCACATGATTTTTGGTTATAAAAATTATATTTACACTACATTGTATTATATTAAATGCAATAGAATTATATCTAAAAAAATGTAGATACTTATTTTTTTAAATGCTTTATTGCTAAAAAAATACTAACCATCATCTAAGTCTTCAGCAAGTTGTAATCTTTTAGCTGATGAAGGGACTTGCCTCAGTATAGATGTCTTCTGAATAATTAGGTTGGTGGTTGCTGAAGTTGAGATGGCTGTGGTGATTTCTTAAAATAAGGCAGCAATGTACTTTGTCACATCAATTGATTCCTCCTTTCATGAAAAATTTCTCTATAATATGTGATCCTGATAGTATTTTAACACAGGTCAGTGTTGAGGGGAAATCCTTCCAGTATGTAGAACTTCAAGCAGTGCACCAGTTGTTAATTTTGCTTGGACTGTGTGTGGCTGGAGTTGAGTTTGTATAATGATCCATTGGCCATCTCCAATAGTTTGGCTGGATCATCAAGAACTTGGAAGGAACTTGATTGGAAAATTGGTGACAAAGATATCTGGGGAAGAGCTGGGTGGATAGACTTTTCTGAGTGAGAAAAATATATGAAGATATTTGTGTCCTATGTGAATGCTCAACAGAGGGCAATTTTGGTAATCTAATGGAAAAGATTTTAATAATCAATTGGATAAGATGACCCATTCTATGGATATCAGTCAGCTTCTTTTTACAATCACTCCTGTCATTTCCCAATGGGCTCATGGACAAAGTGGACTTAGTGGTAGGGATGGGCTCAGAAACATGGAATTCCATTCACCAAAGTTGACTTGGCTACAGTCACTGCTGAATATCCCATCTACCAGCAGTAGTCTCTAATATGGCACCATTCCTTGAGGTGATCAGCTTGCTACCTGTTGGCAGGTTGATTTCATTTGACCACTTCCATATGGAAGGGGCAGTGATTTGTTTTAACTGGAATGGAAACATATTCCAGATATGAGATAGAAACATACTCCAGATATGGATTTGCCTTCCCTGTATGCATTGTTTCTGCCAAAACTATCATCTCTGAACTTATAAAATGCCTTATGCACATCATGGTTATCCACACAGCTTTATTTCTGATCAAGGAACCCAGTTAATAGCAAATGAAGTAGGGGACTAGGTATATGCTCATGGAATCCACTGATCTCACCATGTTCCTCATCATTCTGAAACAGCTTGATTGACAGAGTGGTGGAATGGCCTTTTGAAGACTCAATTATGGTGCCAACTAGGAAGCTCTAAATCAGTGTCCACTCTATACTGCTTTTTTTTTTTTCCACTGCAAGAATTCATGAATCCAGGAATCAAGGATTAGAAATGGGAGTAACACCGTTTACTATTACTCCCAGTGATCTACTGGAGAAATTTTTGCCTCCTGTCCCTGAAACCTTAAGCTCTTTTGGTTTACAGGTCTTAGTTCCAAAAGGAGGAGTGCTTCCAACAGTAGATGCAACAATGATTCCACTGAACTGGAAGTTAAGGCTGCCACCTGGCTACTTAGGGCTCTTATGTTTCTGAATCAACAGGCAAAGAAGGCAATTACTATACTGGCTGGAGTGATTGATTCTGATTATTAAAGGGAAATAGGATTACATCTACACAATGGAGGTAAAGAAGAGTTTGCGAGGAATATAGGAGATCTCCTACTGCATCTCTTAGTACTACCATGCCCTGTGATTAAAGTCATTGGAAAATTGAAACAACCCAATCCAAGTAGGACTAACAATGGTCCAGAAACTTCAGAAATGAAGTTTTGTGTCTCCCCAAAAGAACCAAGGCCAGCTAATGTGCTTGCTGTGGGCAAAGGGAACACAGAATGGGTTGTGGAAGAAGGTAGTGATAAATACAAACTATGACCACATAACCAGTTATAGAAAAGAGGCCTTAATGGTTATGAATACTTTTTCTTAGTTTAGATATATGTTTGTTTATGTCCATAAAGAAAATATCTTTGTTTTCTTCCCTATCTTATCCCTTTATCCTAAGAGGTAAGTTGTATTAGCTTCATGTCATTGTGTTTAGCATATAGGATTAACAGCTTAGGAGTAAAGGACTTTCAGCCTCTTCTGGAGAGAATTAGTGTGTTTCCAACAGCATACAGGACAGTTGAGTATTGATAGACTAAAAATAAAATGGCTGTTTTTTATTTAAAGATTAAATATGGTTTAAGATTATAAATATGGTTATCCCATTGATAAGGGGTGGGCTGTGATGGTTAAGTTCATGTGTCACCTTGGCTAGGTTATGATGTCCAGTTGTTTGTTAATGAAAGCAATGTCCTGATTGTTACTGAGAGGATATTTCATGGATTTAAATCATCAGTAAGTTGATTGCATCTATAACTGATTACATCTACAAACAACTAAAGAGATTGCTTTCAACAATGAGAGAAGTTTTATCCATTCCTTTTTATAAAAAAAAATTTAAATTTTTATTTGTAAAGAAGCTTTAGATTACATAAATGTTATATAAAAAATATAGGGAATTCCCATACGCTCTACCCCCAGCCCCTCCCACACTTTCCCATATCAACAACAATCTTCATTAGTGTAGGACATTTGCTAAAATTGATGAACACATATTGAAGCATTGCTACTAACCATGGACTATAGTTTACATTATAGTTTACACTCTGTCCTACACAATTTTGTAGATTATGACAAAATATATAATGGCCTGTATCTGCCATTTCAATGTCATGCAGGACAATTCCAATGTCCCGAAAATGCCCCATATTACACCTATTCTTCCTTCTTCTTCTCCTCGGAACCTCTAATGGCCATTCCCTTTCTTATCAGTGATTCACTGAAGTCTTTAAAAGGAGAAGTGATGATTTCAGCACTCGGAAGAGAGAGTTTCCATCTTTACCGAAGTTAGACAACTTCTCATGGGGAGTTCATCAAAAACCTTCATTGAAGTTCCCAGCTTGCTACATGTCCTATGGAATTTGGACTTGTGCATTCCCACAGTTGTGTGAGACAATTTTTATAAAAATATCATAATATTTATAGATATCTCCCTAGTACCCTAATACATCATCTTACCAAATAATATTGAATATTAAAATATTTAGAAAAATGTGCAAATCACCCAGCTAAAGTAGGAGAATCAGATTTTAAATCTCTAAGTCCATCTCTAAAAAATCCATATTATTTGTTTTATGTCAAAGAGTTGTTCTTTGATGTTAATCCATTTCTATTCCAATATTTCCTTTTTACCTCCTATACTTTTATTCATTTAGTCCCCTATCAATCCATTAATATCACAAATATTGGGTGCCTATTAGTTCTCAGGTACCAAGACAATGACTGGGAATTCAATGATGAGGAAAAAAGACAAATTTCCTTCACAAATGGGGTATTAAATGAATTATCACTGTATGTAAATGTATAATTCTAAAATAAAGTGAAATTGAAATTGAAAATGAAATTATGACAAACATATCAAAGAAATTTGGAATATACTGGGCTGTCAAGGAAGGCATTTTTGAGGAAAAGGGTACATTAGGTAAGATGACAACAATTATTACACATTAATTATGCAAGGTTGTAGGACTGTGCTGTCTAATACAGTAGCCACTAGCCACACGTGGCTTTTAAGCACTTGGAATGATAGTTAAATTTGAAATTCGAGATTTTTGGTAATTGCAAATTACAAGCAGAAATTTGAAGACTGAGTACAAAATAAGAATGTAAATTTTTTTCCAGAAAACTCAAGTAAAATAACCCCTGTGAGGCTGACAGCCACATCTAACAACGTACATTGTTTCTTCCCTGGAAAATAGAAAAGCCCTTTGAAAATGTTTTCTTGGAAATCTTGAGTACAGGTCATGCTTACTTTTCAAAAAGAATTATGGTTAGTAAACATAAACAAGGAAGCTATTTGAGATCTTAGTGGACTAACTGATGTGGATTTATGGGAATATAAACCATATTTAGATAGGTTGAGTAGTGAACAAAAGACAAGGAAAAGTAAGTAGAAAGTATAAGCAACTCTTTTAAGCAATTTGAGTTTAAAATAGAAAAGAGATATAATCTGAAAGGGGAGGAGAAATTAAAGGACTTTTTTTTTGTTTGTTCGTTTTTAAGATAAGGGGGACATACTATTATTTAAATATAAGCCATGAGAGAGAAGGTGAATGTGCATATATTGGCTTAAAAAGGAAAACTGTGAGTGTAAGGGTAAGTTTTCTGAGAAGCAGAGTTTTATGATGTTTTTGCAATACAGATGGAAGATTGCAATCCCTGGACAGTACTTAGCATTCCTGATTGTTCTCCATTTAACCTCATTGCACTGCTTCTTTAGGATATATTTACCTACTGATTGTAAGCTGCTAAATCTTAAAATGGTGCTATCTCATTGGGACAATATGATTAAAGGAATGTTAGGCCTCCTAAAACTTTCAAATAAGTATGTTCCTAATGCCCAAATGAATGACACTCAAATGAAGAATGTGTAATGGTAGAAGATGTTTGGGTACGGTTTCTCAAACCTCACCTTCTTGCATTCTCCTGTGTGCTTTCCAGCACATTACTTATCCTAGATTTAGTATTATGAAGGCATGAACACAGACACATTTGGTTTTTTAATCTTCTTTTTTAACAAACTTGCTTCTTCCCTTTTTGTTATGAGTTCCTATTGATTTAAGAGATGTCAGTATATTTCACACCAGATTTTTCCACAAGTTTCTTTGATTTCAATAGTCACCTAACTTACTATATTCTATAATTATTATTTAATCATTAACCCAATAATATAGCAACTACATCCTCAAACCCCAAAGTGCTTTTTTGCATAATTAATACCTAGAAGGATTAATTTCTCCACTCTTAACATTCAGAGTTGATTTGTGGAAATCATTATAAGTACTTCAAAGCATTATATAATAGTTAAAAAATAAGAGTGGGCTACCTGTTTAATGTCAAGAGGCTATAAAATTTCAGCATCTAAGCTGAAGATTGACTGTAATACCTAAATAAGCTTATATTTTTTTGGAGAATTAGCCATATAGTATTTAGAATATCATTGGTTGTGTTCTGCATTTTAACAATTCAACTAAAAATTAGTTCTTTCAAGTGGTCAGTAATTCAGTTGAATTGGTTCAATGCCATCCATAAGAAATGGGTTAGATTTTCTTTCCACCCTCATACCCAAAAGCAAACTTGCAAGGATCTAGCATGAAGTTGTTTGTTTTACATTTTGGGGATTAAACATCGTTCAAGGGCATTGAGATTATTATCCTCATAAAATAATTAATTTTCACTTTGGGATATCTTCTCCCTTTCTCTCCAACTGTCATGTGGGAAACTTTCATTGAAAAAAAGACACATGAGAAAGACTGATAATTTAGGCATTCTTCTTCACAAGATCAAAACTGTGGATGACAAGGCAATTATGGAGGTGTAATATTCTCTCTTTTCCCAGAAATAGTCCAACCTCTCTTTAAACCTGTAGAATTGTTTAGTAATTGAAAGGATTTCAGAGCATTTCTCATCAAAAGCAGTGGTCAAAACTGGCAGGTCACAGGCTAATCTAAATATGAGCTAAAAATATGTGTCTACACAAATTCTGAATCTTCTGAAAATATTTGGGGAAAAAAATCTGTCAACATGCCATGTTCTCACAATTAACTATATCTGAGTAACATATGTCCTCTTTAGAGGGGAAGATTACTTTCCAATTTCCTATATTCCCACTATTCCTTAGTAATCTCTAACACTGAATTCTAGTGTTAACTCCCTTTTACACTGAACCAGCTAATTAATTTATCATAATCTCCTGAGTCCTGCAAGTATTGGTGATCCCTAATCTAATCCAAGATTCTCGCCACAGTATATATGAAAATAGCTATGTTTGATAACTTGAAGAAACACTTGAGTGAGATAAGTGTTGATGGTAGAGTATTTGCACAAGATATTCAGATGTGACTGCAGGTTTTGTTACCATCCTTAAATTAAATGTAAGTAGGTTCTGAAACACACACATGCCAGCTACTCCTTAATATACCTAGTGTGGAAAAGGAATAACCAGCACCACAAAGGCAAATAAATATAAGCATAGAATAACTTTGTAAAATAATGATAATGCTCATATTATGTGCAAATGCTGAAGTATTGACTATCAAGAGATATAGTTTGTAATATGCAATGCTTATGAGAATTTTAGAGAAAGAACATTTTTGTCACAAGTCCCTCATCTTGCCATTGAAGCAGAAATGCCAAGGAACTCTGTGTTTCTATGGTTCTGCTATATTGTTTGCTAGTTGGTTAAAGTCTTTTCTTAGACTTTGTACATATGAGTTCTAACAATAACTTTTACTGCTCTTTCCACATTAATAACCTATCACTAAAGAGAATAAAACAAAGATGACAAGCTTTCCCCAGAAACCTGAATACATATTTCCCCACATTTGTACTTTTGTTCTCTTAAATTAATGAAGAAACAAATATCTTAGCTTTATAAAGGCATTAGCAACTCTCAGCTTGAAAAATTTAACTATCAAGAGACTCAGAGTAAAATCAGAAATAGCAAACTTAACAATTAGGAAACAATTGAGAGCACCATCTAGTAACCCAAAATATTATGTCATATCATTGAGAGTATAATCACTAAATGCTTGCCAGCAGGGTAATGACCACATATCTAATTGGGTAAAATCATAGACAATTTAGAGTTCTTAACCATTAGATAGTTTTATATCAACAATTATATAGTTTTTCAATGTTTACAACTATAGGACTGTGAATGGAAGTTGATTTTTATAGTGTCTGGTACTTATAGTACCTTAATTATTTATTAAATTATTCAGTCTTTATTTTCTGATAATAAATTTATATCATGGCCCAGTTCATGGATTAAAGAGTAGGAAAAAAAATCTTACAGATATTCATTCTACAACTAAACCTTTTCCCACCTCATGGACTTCTTTGGATCTGCCCCTATTCTCACACCTACTTATAACATAAAATTAGTTAAGTGAATATAGGCATTACCTAAAATAAGAATATTTGGTGTACAATCCTGCTAACTCAATCAGTTTGGGGCATATATCCTCACCCAGAGTGCCACACTGGCACTGAAACATCTTTAATACAGAATAATAACTCGATAGTTGACTTTTGAACTTTCAAAAATTTGAAATCATATATCTGAAACTGTTCTTGCTATTTTTGTGTGGTAAGTTCTAATTAATGATTTTTCCTAAATACCTTTAAAATTGTGCTAGAACTGGGGCTCTTTCTAAGACCACATTAATAAAATAATTATCTTTCAATATCAGATCCACATATTCCATAAATTCATTTCTGCTCTTGACTTTTGATTAAGAATTTCCCCACTTTTTATTTCTTCTGTATTCTTTATAAAATGTTATCAAAATAGTATTGCAAGTTTCTATGCACATGGAACATATTTTTGAAAATGAATGACAGATGAAGCTTAAATAATGGCATGTTCTCTTTTGCACAGAAACACAGCTTCCCTTGATTTTTTTAGCTCTTCTACCATATTCCCAAATGTAAAGCCCTGTTGATAGTAAAGATCCCAGATCAGTTTGTTTCTTATCAGTTAAGAACAGAGAAAAGGCTGGCTACTAGATGTTATCTCTTCTTGTTAGGCTACAGGTAAAGTAGGTTATATGGCCCAAAGGTCCAAAGCTTATTCATAGGATTTCCCTGTTTATGTTATTAGCAAGGATTATCATCATTCTTGTAAAGGTCCTGAGAGGTGGCTCATGAAATACAAGATTTTAGAGACAATTCAAATCTCTGACATTACCTATATGAAAACTCAACCATGAAGACTGAATGCATTTGCCCTTGGCCACATAGTTTGTCAAAGGGAACGCTGGAATTTAAACCAAGAGATCTTGATACATAAAACCTAGTTCATTACTCCTCTAATCTACCATGCTCTTAAGATCTCCCACTTTTCTTGTAAGCTTATTGCTGATTAAAATAAAAAATAGACCTGTAGCTTCTTCAGGGTACTGACAAGGAGAAAAGAGAGCAATTCTTATATAATCATCCCAAGCAACACCTTCTCTAGGAAGCCTTTCTTATATTTCTTCTCTTCTAATGCTAACCCTGTACTCAGCCAATCTAACTTGGATCACTCTTCTCTGTTCCCTGAGATTTCTGGGATTCTCTTCCTCAAAAAAAGGAAAAAGCCTACAGACAGTGTAAACTAAGAACCCCTGGAGGGTAGTGATTGTTTTATCTTTGCACCCCCAGTAAATAGAATATCTATGTCACATATAGGCATTAAACATAATAATCGATTAAATAAGAATTTTCATCAATGTTAGTGCACAGTAATAGAACTTGGGAAAAAAATGTAGGGTAGTAGATTGAAGGGAGGATGGATACTGAAGCTCTGGTCTAGTTGTAACAGGAGGAAGCAGGGTCCTTATGACTGCCTTGTCCTGCCTTGTCTTAGCAGTCATACAGTCATAAAGTGACCAAATGAGGGTTTTGAGAATAGGGAAACGAAACAAAAACTCAATTTTCAGAATTTGGGTTCAAGGTCAAAGCCAATTGGTTAAAGAGGTTCCACATTTGGGGAAAGGAGTTATAAAGTCCCTGAGCACCAATTAGAATTTGACACAGAGAAGCTAAAATGCATGGGAGGACCTTAGAATTTCTAGGTAGTAGGTCTTCTTTGTCCTGAAGGATATGAAGGCTGAAATAGGAAATAAATCAAACTTGTCTTCACATATACAGTCTCCCTTGTAAGTGTATTTTTTTCTTATCACACTTTAGAATCAGATTCATTAAGGTTCCTTCCTTCTTCACACATTCTTCCATAATTTTTACATCATTTATATATAACTTCATGTGAATGTCACTCAATATTTTCTTTTTTCTCTCCCTAGGGTATCTGACTTTTAAATTCTACTGGCAATTGTAGACAGGGAAGCTGCGTCCTGTTAAAAAAACTTCCCAGAAGAATAGCTACCAACTTCTCTTTTAGACTCTTACAGCACGCTGCATTTTAACTGTACTGTTCCACTCAATCATGCTTTGCTTGAACTATTTGAGTAACAAGCACTCTCACTCTCTTACATCAAAGTCTTTAAACCACAATGTACTTTATCTTGAACAAAACTTTGTTCTAAATCAGAACTGAGAACAAGCATACATTCTTTGGGAAAGCCCTTTTGACAGTATCTGACCCTGCTCCCAATCACACCCATCGGTATTGAAGGTCGTCTCCTATATACTTGTGTCCTGTGTATGCATTCCTCAACCAAAGCACTTATAAGTTTCTAAAGTTTATGAATCCTGGCACCATTTTAGCACCAGGTCTGAGAATCTATGTTTTGCTAAAACTGTGAATTTCTTCATCACTTTGTGTATCAAAGAGTATCCATAATTTTTAATGTCTATTAAGTTTTTGTATGGAAAAAAATTGTTAATAAGAGATATTACTCATTTTTTAGATTTTGAAAATCTAACAAAAGTAATGCTGCACATTACAAAAATCTTATCAATAAAATCACTATTTTATCACTTTTAAGAAAAGGAAATCATGTAAATATGATAAAATGAGGTATATGTTGTCTAATGTATAAAAATATGAGATAAAGTATAAAATAAATATTTGGAGGATTTAATTACTTCTATTAATGCAGACACTTTTAATTAGCCTCAAATGCTGACATCATTGGATTGGAGTTTGGGTTAGGTCCACCTCATGCCTAAATCTCAGTGAACAGAAAGTTTTCATGGGTCACAACTAGTTGGCATATGTGCCAGGTTTTCATCTGCTCAAATATTGATCTTTGAATGAAGGAAATGTTGATACCAAATTAAAGAAATTGAAATTAAGTAAAGGAAAAAGAATTCTCTGGTTCTTGCCACCTTTGTTATGAACAATGTGCCAGCATATATTAGATGAATGGGAAATTTCCAAGGACCTTTGGCCTTATCTGTTTTCCTGGTTTACTAAATTAAAAGCATACCGCTTAGATGGTTAACTTAGTTCATTTTTTCCCACATTACAATAAGACCAGGCCTAATTAAGACATAAATACTCTAAGCACAGATGATAATGACAACTGTTGATGTAGTCTGAGTCTCCTAATTCAAGGCTAGTTTTAGGTGTAGAGGAACAGCCATAATTTGATAAGGTTTCAGAAACACCTTGAAGATATCCCACATAAAATTCATAACCCCCTATTCTACTCCTCAATGCCTGAAATCCTTGAAAATAGAAAAGATTCTCTTCAATTTAATTTAAAATGCAAATATCCCTATGGAAGAAAAAAGAAAAAACAACAACACTGGTTTAAATTCACCTTGTAGTGTAAATGGTTGACATTATATCATTATCTAATTATAAGTTGTAAAAAGCTAGAATTAAACTGGATATGATGAAGGGGTAAAAGACCCAGAACTTTAAAGCTTGGTGAAACAAAAATAAACTTGGCCATACTTAGAACTTCAAGTAGATCTAGCCCTGAGCATTTTGCAAGGAGAATACCTTAAAGGTCTAATCTCTTTCTCTTACATTTTCCTTCTCCAAAAGAGACAACAGTAGCTCATATGTTCCCTCCCCATAAAAGCAACAACAGCAAAAACAAAACAAAACAAAACAAAACTGTTCCACCCTTATTTCTGCTTGTAGCAACAATTTTGACTTCTGACATGAATGATCCAGAAAAGTTTATCTGGCCAAATCTTGGGTATGCATGTCACCAGCCCTAGGACTGATGCAAATTTGACACGTCAGAAATTCAGAAACTGAATTTCATCTTTGTTCTCAAAAGTATTGCTCTCTAGCTTTTTTCAAGCAATATTTCTCTAAGGTTTTAGAAACTTCTTTGAAATCTTCCTACATCATTTTATGGATGCACCCTCTGTTATACTCTGTGTATCACATTAACAGAAAGAAATGTTATATGAAATAGTAAAAATGATAATAATAATAACATCAACAATAATAATTTTTTAAATGTCTGATTTTTAAATTTACAATTGAACATGTAGTGGTAGATATTGGGGCCAAATGGTATCATATTTTGTCTATGTTTTTAGTTATGTTAAGGCAAAAAAAAACCGCAAATGGTTTTGTTTTGCAATCTATTTAATTGGCTGTTTGTAATACTGTATTAATTCATATCAGTTGCATCCTCTTCCCTTTATTGCTACCTTCAACATTCAGGTAATAAATGTAATATATACTTCAGTGATGGGGACCACAATGTGAATTTGGAAGGGTCGAGTCATGCTTCTTCATTCTACTCCATTTCTACTTCTTAATTTATCTTGAATTGTTTTTCACTCTCACTGAGCTAGGTATAATTCTACTAATTACTTACTGGTCTATAGATATTATATTTTCAAAACTCCCACCACTCTCCAATACAGCTGGAGTGTTTTAGGTTTTAGTATATATAATTCTGTGTTAGTGATCAAAATCAAGTATCCAAAAAACCTGGCAACAGTTTAAAATTCCTTTGTTTGCATCCCTCATTCAGGGCCACTGGGTCATATATGCAAATTAGGGCAAAAGAAGAAAACCCTGAGTATTTCACTGTTCCCCATGGTAGATATGCAAACTAAACCCTAACAGATGGTGATCCTGAGTTAATTACATAAAACATAATTTATTTATAGTTTTTCATTGTGTCCACCTGAAGGTTGAGTTAAACAAGAGTTTACACAGAAAGAAAGAATAGTTCAAACTATCAAATATTTTACTGTTACCTGTAATCAAATATACATCATATATTGAAAATGCATATGAAAATCTCTTAAGTATTTTATTGTTATTCTATTTTCAATTTTTAAATAAATTAGAAAAGAAACCAGAAATACTATTAATAAAAATCACTGATAATCTTTAATATCTTGGCATATTAGCTTCCTGACTAATTTTTCAGTACTACATAATGAAAACTATGTACAATTTTATACTTAGTTTTATTTAAACAGCTTGATTTTTTATGTATTTCAATATCAGTTTATGAAGTTTAGGAAAGTCCATGTAGCAACGTGGTTAGTAACATGGTTTTCAGATCCTGCTCTGCTGATTACAAAACTGGGTGACCTTAGGAAATTATTTAAACTTTCTACACTTAAATTTTCTCACAAATAAAACAGAGCTAATAATAGTATATGCCTCAGAGGGCCGTTGTGAGGCTTAACTGTTTTAATATAAGTACTAAGATTAATACCTGACACATAATAAGTGCTATACAAAAGTTAGCTACAACTAGTAAATGTCTGTATACTATTCCACTTCATGCATATCAACCAATTTGTTCCATTATTTTCTAAAGTTAGAAAATATTTTTCCAGTATTTTATAATTAAAAAATATTTCAGTGGTCATTTTTGTATAAAACATTAATCTACTTTAAAAATTATTTTCTCTGGGTATAATCATTAATGTAAAGTGATTTGGCCAAATACAGAATTTGAAAACATTTAATACACACTGAAAGATTTTTTTTTCCTCTAGAAATAAAGCAGAGGCTGTCAAGTTGGCAGGAGTGTATGAAAGTGATTCGTCATCATTGAATAATATAAATATGTATTTCTTTTAATATCATAATATAAATATATCATTTAATGATATTAGGCTGATCATTTTAATTTGAAGTTAATTACATGTAAAATTGAGTATATATTTGTGTGCTTATCATCTATTGGTATTTCCTCTTTTATAAATGTACTGTGTGAGTTCTTTACCCATTTGTATATTAGGCTTTCCACACTTTTCTTTTGTACTTGATTTACTCTTTCACATACTAGAGAATACTAGCCTCATTCTCTAATATTTTAACTGGCATCCATTTGGAGATAGTTTAACTACTATTATTACTCCTCCTCTTATTTGGATATCTTTTAAATTTCTTTTTCTCACCTGCTTGCTCTGGTAAGAACTTCTAATACAATATTGAATAGCAGTGGTGAAAGTGGGCATACTCGTCTCATTCTGGATCTTAGAGGGAAAGTTTTAAGTTTTCACATTGTATATGATGCTAGCGGTGGGTTTTTCATAAATGGCCTTTATCATGTTGAGAAAGTTCCCTTCTATTCCATCTTTTCTGAGTGTTGTTATCAAGAAAGGGCACTGCATATTTTTTAATGTCTTTCCTGCACCTATTAAGGTAACCATGAATTTTTAGGTTCGTTGTATGTTGAACAAACCTTGCATTCCTAGGATAAGTCTCACCTGGTCATGGTGTATTATCTTTTAAATATGCTGTTGGATTTGGTTTGACAGTATGTTGTTGAGGAATTTTGCCTCCATATTCATAAGGGAAATTGTAATTTTCTGTTCTTGTGATGTCTTTACCAGACTTTGGTATCAGAGTAATACTGGCCTCATAGAATGAATTCAGAAGAGTTCTTTTTTCAATTCTCTAGTACAGTGTTATTATTAAGCTGTTGTTTTAATTACCATACTTTTTAAAAATAGCATATATTACCTAGAGGATTAGACTTTCACTTTATTGCTTTTATGTGGTAGTTCTCAATATTATTTGGTTTTCAGTCATTTTCTTCTCATTGGTTTATTTTCAGTCAGTTATTGTTTTTGAAAGTTGATTGATTTAGTCTGGGATGTTTATTTCATTCAGGAAAAACAGACATTTTCCCAAGAGAGGAATTTCATAAATTTCAAAAATAAAACAGAAATTATTTTATTACATTCATATTCACACAGATATAGCTAATTTCATATTCATGCCACTGTTGAACAGCAGTGATAACTACATATCTATTCAAAATGAAATTATAATAATAGATTTTTGAAAGGAAATGAGCAGGAGTGGTTAAAAAATAAAGTATCTATTTACAATTTTGTAATTCACAGAAATTTACATGAATTGCAAACTGATGTGATTTTTATTTTTTCTTAAAATATTTAAGCATTGCATGTCAGCCAGTTTCCTGTTCCCTGCTTCTTTAAGCCATGCACCTCTGTCATTTAAAATTAGTCATTCTGTTTTTTAGTGATATAGTTGTCCAGAATTGTGAGATGGTTATTCTTGTTCTTGTTATTAAGATTTCCTGTTTGGTTTCAGTTAGGAGAAATGAATGAAGGAATCTGTCATTTGCTTAATGGATAAAACATTCTTATCCAATTCTGTATAATTCCCTAGGACTTGGAAGGTAGTCCTGCTTCTTATTAAAAGTTAATGTAGGGAAGCCGATGTGGCTCAAGCAATTGGGCTCACATCTACCATATGAGAGGTCCCGAGTTCAATTCCTGGGGCCTCCTGGTAAAGGCAAAAGTGGGCCCGCATGGAGAGCTGGTGCAACAAGATGATATAACAAAAAAGAGAAACAGGAAAAAGACAATGAGAGACACAACAAACCAGAGAGCTGAGGTGGCTCAAGTGATTGAGTGCCTCTCTCCCATGTCGGAATGTTCCAGGACTGGTTCCCAGTGCCTCTTAAAGAGAAGACAAGAAGAAAAGACAAGCAAAAACCGAAGAACATGAAGCCAAAGGGCTCAAGGCGGGGGGCGGGGGGGGGGGTGGGAGGGATAAATAAAAATAAAATAAATCTTTAAAATAAAAAATTAATGTAAGGGCGTAAAATAAATTCTATTTGGTGCCTCATCATTTTTGCCTAGTCATAAGTTTCTATTTGAGTGACCACCCCAGTTTGCCCTGCCCTGGGAGTGGCCACAAACTAGCAAGGTTTTTACCATCACATGGTTTGGATGATAAGAGCCACCCTTAGCTTCTCCAAATGGCTCCTGCTGCTGCTTCTCTGAATGACCCACTGGTGCTTCTTCTCTGAACTAGTCTTTGCCCTTTTGTGCTGCATAATTTACTAGCAAAGCCTGTATTTCCAAATGACTTGGACGATAAGAAGCTGCCTTCAGCTTCTCTAAATAGCCGTTGCCCCTTCTGCTTTTCATGCTGTCTAGTTTGAAACTTCCAATCCCCAATATCAGTGGGAAAGCCCTTCTTCTCCCCTCTGGATCAAAATAAAGGCAAAAGCCTGGGTGCCACATATGCTCTCCCCTCAGACCCTTTCAAGAGTCTAGTTTAGATAAAACAAGCAGGCCCTTCCAATGCCCTCATTTCCATGTCCCCCACCCCAGGGCCTTTTATCTAACAAAGCTGTCCTTTAATGCATTCTCAGCTGTGACTGTCTGTGTTTGCATCTGATCACCCAAAGAACTTCCACAGAACATCTGAAACAATTAATACAGGAGCAGGGGGACTTGACACTGATTTATAACAACTAGGTGGAACTGCCATTATGTTGCTTTTGGTTTACTAATGTGCTGTCACAAGTGACTAGCACCGCTTAGGAAGGCTCCATTGCTTGCTGGTGTTCATTAGTACTGTTTTTGTGCTGCTGCCTTTTGTGTCTGCTGGGTGTTGCCCAAGTTACCCACCAATCCATGAAAGGCATGGGGACCTACAGAATGGCACAGGCCAGCTCCCAGGATATTGCTTATTTCAGTCACCTGCCTTAGTAAGGCAAGAGAGGGACAGTGGGTACCTATTGCTCCCCCATAAAGGAGCAAGAACTGGGAGAGACCAGTGTAAATTTGGTATAAATTAATTGACTATTGTCCTGTGAAGGTATAGAGGCCCACATAAAATACAGGAGTGGCCATTCCCAGACTTTTGTGTTTTAGGCCACACACAGGTTAAGAACTTACGGGTCTGATGTTGGCTGGGTCTGCCAAATCATCTGGAGTCCTGAGGATGGCAGTATATCAACATGAAGCCTCTGTTGATGATCCTGTCTGAACTGTGTTAGCCAGACGTTGTCCAAAGGTATTATACTGTCTCTAGGAACATAGTGACAGTAACATCCTGATCTGGATAAAATGGCACCTTGTTGGCCAAAGGGATGCAAGGGTCTGCGAACCTGATGTTGGTGCTGTCTTCCACTGCTTTTTGTTTTTGCTTGGCTGACCTCATAAGTTAAAGAGGGTCCAATCCTTGGCTGCAGACCATAACCTCTCTTAAGTCAATTGGGACACCTTGGAGACATAGGCAGCAGAATATGAGACAGGGTGGAGGACTCCAGCCATCCCCCCTTACCAACTTATGTTGTTTTCATACTTTCTAACACAACATCCATTCTGCAGCCCATGGATCAAGGAGTCATTCTGACTTTCAAGTCTTATGATTTCAGAAATACATTTCATAAGGCTATCACTGGCATAGGTAGGGATTCCTCTAATTGATTTGGGCAAAGTCAATTGAAAGCCTTCTGGAAAGGATTCACCATTTTGGATGCCATTAAGAACATTTGTGATTGATGGGAGGAGGTCAAAATATCAACAAAAACAGGAGTTTGGGAGAAGCTGATTCCAACCCTCATGGATGACTTTGAGAGGTTCAAGACCACACTGGAGCATGTAACCACATAAGTGGTAGAAATAGCAAGAGAACTAGTATTAGAAGTAGTGCCTGAAGATGTGTGTGAATTGCTGCAATCTCAGGATAAAATCTGAACAGTTGAGGAGTTGCTTTTTATGGATGAGCCAAAAAGGTGGTTCCTTGAGATGGAATTTATTCCTGCTGAAGATGCTATGAACATTGTTGAAATGACAACAAAGGATTCAGAATATTACATAAACTTAGTTGATAATGCAGTTGCAGATTTTGGGAGGAATGTCTCCAATTTTGAAAGAAGTTCTATTTTGGGTAAAATGCTATCAAACAGCATCACCTGCTACAGAGAAATCTTTCATGAAAGGAAGAATCAATCGATATGGAAAATTTCATTGTTGTCTTATTTTAAGAAATTGCCACTTCCACCCAACCTTTAGCAACCAACATACTGATCAGTCAGGAGCCTTCAACATCAAGTCAAGACACTCCACCAACAAAAAGATTATGACTTGCTGAATGGCCTTTGCTGCTTCTGCTTTTTGAGCCCCATAGTTTGAAACTTCCAATCCCCATTGTCTGCTGGAAAGACCTATCCCTCCCTTCTGGGTAACAGTAAAGGCAAGAGCCCAAGACCCACAAGTGCTTCTTCCTAATCTCCCTTTCTTCCATGGACCCTTGCTAGAACCTAGGTTATGTAAGTCCAGTGGGCCCCATCAATGCTTTCATTCTCCCCTCTCCCCCTTCCAGGGCCTTTGATCTAACAAAGCTGTCCTTTCATGCATTCTTAGCTGGCTGGCTATTTATGTTTATGCCTCATCACCCACAGAATTTTCATATGACATCCAAAACAGTTAACTACCAAAGGTTTGATGCAGAGTGGGCTTATTGCTTTGTGTAAGTAGATACAGCTATCGCATGTCCTTTATGATTTCAAGTGATTTGTTATATAAAACATAAAATCTAAGGTAAATCTTGTTTGAGAAATGGACTAAAGACTGAGTTTTTATTTTCAAGAAGATTTTTCTAATGAAAAATCTATTTTGAAAATGAAATAAATTTACTCAAAGATCAATCATTCACATACTTTGTATACAACATATAACTGTGCTTTCAACAAAAGCCCAAATCAAAGATGGATCACGCTCACAAAAATGTGGATTTTACAAGATTATTCATATAGGGACATATATTTACTATAAATCTGGCCAGTAAAAAATTCTGAAATTTAACATGTCAGCAGAATATTTCTTTTCTCTGGCAAGGATACCCAGTTTCTTTCTGAAGCTCACAGTTTTTCAGCTTGATATGATCAAATGAAATCCAGCTTTTTTTCTGTCTCTCTAATAAAAACTATATTCATTCCATATAAAGTGATATATTATGTTCAATATAAAGTCTGAAGGGACAAAATGTATACCATCAAAGAGTCAATGAACCAAATTGGTTTATGTAGCTATTACAAACCAATTTTACTGGCAAAATGTAAACCATATTGCATGGTGGTTTTTTTCTGGTTCATGATATCTAGCCTTTGGTTTTATTACATTTTTACATTTTCCATTTTGGCCCCTCTTTTACACCTTTCACAAAGATATTTAGATGCACTTTCAGGACTTTAATTACACACATAAAACACTCTGAGGGTGGCTTTTCTTTTTTGTGGTTGTTGTTTTGAAAGAAAATTTTGCCCTTACCATCTGTTGTATTGTCACAATTGTTTACACTCTACAGGTCCCTTTATTCAGTTCACTGAAATAGAAGTAAGATATTTGTTTTGCTCTAGTAGTCAACTAATTGGTTTCATGTAGTAATAATCCTGATGGGGAGTTCTAAGCCTAAGAATATCTGATTTTAAGTAAAGTGAAATACCCTGGGCTCTGCTTCCTTAAACCCAATATCTAGTATAAAGAACAAAGGACAACTCTACTACAATCACTAGGGATTTTGGGTTCTGCTTGTTACAGGGTCATTCCAATAAAACTTAGCTCTTATCAGAATAAGCTCAGATTTAAGGTGCCTTCCTTTTTTCTATTGATTGGGGCTAAGGGACAAGGTGCTAGGCCTGTCTTGTATTAAAAACTTATGCCCTCTTTTGGACTGAACTGGGTTTTAGATGAGCTCCATGATCATTTGCATACTGAGTGAAACCCTCAGTGGTGGATCCAACAGTGACTCCAAGGTCCAGGAAAACAACCCTCTGAGCTGGATAAAAATCAACTTCTGTAAAGGCACACCTTTTGCCATTGTGGGAAGGGTATGGTCAAAATGCAATCTGCCTTCCAGTAACAAATGAGGCCAATACTACTAGGTTTAATAATACACCACAGGATATGAGCCAGTGTACTGTGCTGATATGCATCATGAGGGACTTAAGTAATATAGAAATTGTGAAGGGAATATCCTGGGCAGAGACAGCTTGACTTCATTCGTGGCTACTTTGTTCTTGTCTCAAGTTGTGTGCCTCCAGAATACCTAATCTGTCAGAGAAGCCTCTATAAGAGTAGTTACATCATTTTCCAATCTGAATCCCTGCCAGATTTGGGGTCATCATATGCCAATCAATATTTGGATTTTGTTAGATGTCAAATGGCAGAATCGACAGAATTGCCCAATTAAAAATCCTTGAGATGAATAATGATCATAGCAATCAGCTAAACCCCTTACTAAAGCCAAGGACTGTGCCTGAATCAAGTTTGTGTTCTCTTGTAATTCTAGAGACAAAAAAGTACAGTAGACATTGACTTTCATGCTGCTCTGTGGTAGAATTTTCTTTGGGACCAGTTTAGTGGCTTACACCCATTTCTGACTTCAGAAATGATGATACCAAAGCCCCAGCAATTACATGTGCATGGGAAATCAGACTACCTAACAGAAGGTGAATTTTCAGTATGCCACAATGTCTTTTCTTGCAAAATATTACACCCATTTTTCAAAATCTACAATGACTGCTCAATTTTTATTTAAATATGTTTGGAGAGTATCATCAGTCATTTTATCACATTATCTCCATTTCCGTATTACTTATTTATGTTTACCTTTCTGTTTAATATATTTTCTAGCAGCTTTTCCAGGAGGAAAACATGGTCCTCTCTTCCCTGGATTTTTTGCTTACATGAAAATGGCTTTTCCCTTATACTTGAAGAACAACTTTTCCATAAATACAATTCTTGCAATATAGCTTTCCTCAGGCCATGGTAGAGAGTACTCCACTCTTTTCTGGATTGGTATGGACAACCTGAAGCGATCTTGAGTTTTCGTCCTTCTATATGGCTCCCTTTTTCTGCTGCAAGTCATATCACTTTATTCATCCTCTGAATTCACTAAATTTGTACAGATAGGTGCTATCTATATCTATAGCTATAATTTCTTTCTGTATCTGATATGTATATTTATATCTATCTATTATGTATATACCCTATGCCCTTTCTATCCACAAATGCACTCTCGTTTTTTTTTTCTTTCTGAAGTTCTTATCCTATTCTATTTTGGATAATTTTCTTTCTATTCTATTTGTTCTCTTATTTAACATCATCATGAGCAAGCTAGTTCTCCTTTGAGTGCCTTCCATACATATCATCTTTTCCTAATCATTATTATAAGCATTGTTATTTCCCATTTTCATTTTCTGTAATTTATTCAAAACTGCTCCCATGGCATTTGCCCTTTTCACTTTTTTTTTCTATTTTGTTGCTTTAGTGTGTTTTCATAACTATAAATATATTTTTCCCCTCTATCTTTCCTGAAATATTCTAGTTTGTTTTTAAGGTTCTTCTTGTCTTATAATTTCTCTATGAATGCTTAACCTTTCATTAGAGAGAGCAGGTTGCTTGTGTTTTCCTTTGAGACTAAACATATGTGTTTGTTTTATCTTTCCTTCCATTTTTATATAATCTCTCTGATGATTAAGCTTGCACTTCTATTTCTTTATCCTTTTGTCTGGGAGTGCATAGGTAAGGTTTCTTTCTAATCTTTACTGATACAGAATAAGACAAATCAACTATTTGTTAAGGAAACGTTTGTGGAAGAAAGAAAAGTTTACATAGTCTGTAGATGTAAATGTGATTGTTAAAATAATTTTTCAAAAATCTACTGTTCACCTGAGTGCTTCTTTCCATCTTTGGTATTCAGGGCATTGGTAAGACTCATGGCAAAGCACTTTTTCTTATAGCTCATCTCATTATGCTCTATCTACTGCAGGATGTTAAAAATCAGTAATGACTTGGGTGCAGTAATTGCATAGCAAACTAGAAATTACAAATTTTTATGTATATTTAATTTTTTTCTACACAATAAGAAATTGCACTTTCTAGTTTTTAATTATTGCACTCAAACTGCCTCTCTCACTGGATCCAAACGCTGCATGGCGACACAGCTTATATGTTATACTAGGAGCTTTTGTAGAAGTTTCATAGCAACGTTATGAAGTCGAAATCATTACAAGGGCCAGCAAGTTCTCCACCATCTGTCCCCCATTCCTCTTTGTTCTTGTTTCTTACTACTCTAGCCCTTGTTCACTCTGCTTCAGTCATACTGATCTTCTCATGTATTGTTTTCAAACACCTGGAGCAAGCCTCTGACAGGTATTTTCTTTCTGCTCTCTTCTCTGTTATACACATGGCTCACTTCTTACCTCTTTCCAATCTTTAATTTAATGTCACTTTCTCAATGAGGTTGTCCCTGACTCCCTTATTTTACACTGCTACTCATCATCCATTATTCCCACCAACAGCACCACACACACTCTCCCTTTCCCCTTCCTGGTTTTATTCTTCTTCATAGTACTTAAATCCTTCTGAAATATTGCATATTGGATTTTTATTTTTTAATTGTATGATTCCTCCAATAAAATATATGCTGTTTGTTTCATTGCTGCAGTCTAAAAGAGCTTCTTGCACATAATAGACACTCAAGAAATATTTTTGAATTAATGAATAAGCAAAAAGAAAGTGAGAGTAACAAACTCATTCTTTAATTTCCAGCACTTTGTTATATATTGCAGTTTACATGTGTGCTCAATTAATTGGATTTATATAATACGCCATCTAATTTTCACTAGTTCACTCACACCATGTAGATTTACTTAGATACCTTCAAAGCATCTGAAGATTAAAGATATTGCTAATATTGAAAGGGTACACAAGAAAACAACAGAGTTCAAATATGTCCTACTTCAAGGATAAACACATTATTAGCCTTACTGTGAAGTGATATCAATAATAATCTAATAAAATCTGATAAGGAGATGGCCCCCCAACATTTTTAAAATGGTTATAGGAACAGAAGTTATGCATATTCTATTTAACAGAATATCATGTTCTACCCTGGTCCTTGAGATTAAATCATAGAATTATGTATAGAAAATGTTAATAGGAAAATGAAACATATATTGTTATAAAGTTTTCTTTTTACTTATATGTGAGCAATTAACAAAATGTTGGCTTTCATTGATATATGTATATATATTTTGATAGTAGGTCATCAGGAAGACTTGTAAATATGCTTGCAGTACATAATTTTAAAAATAATAATCTACTACTTTAACAACAACAGCAACAAAATTAATGTTTGGTGATCATTTTAATGTGGGAGACAAATTAGTGAGCTTTTACATGCATTAACTCATTTAAGCCTTTTACAACTCTTTAAGTTTGTATCACCTATCCCTATTGTACAGATGAAGAAATTGAAACTAAGGAAAGTGAAATTACTATTTCAAGTTCATATAACTAGCAAGTAGAAAAGCAAAATTTTAAATTCTGGAAATTTTTATTACAAAAACCCATACTTTTAAACACTTAAAAATTAGTTTACAAAATTAGTAATAGTAAAGACAAAATGCATCCATATTGATATCCATACATGCATAGGTATAGAATTTAGATACTTGGTAAATTATTGAATGAATGAATAAAATACATTATTTTAAAAGGTGATATCCTAAGGGTAGACAGTATTCTAATATTTAAGTACATCTAAAATCAGATGGCATTATTTTACTAAGGTTTCTTATCGTTAATCAAGCTAAAAAAAATGTATTATTTCTATATTCTTCCCCTTGTTCATTTACATCAAACATATTCTGTGAATTGCTTTTTGGTCAAATATTAGAAGACGAGTGTTACAAAATATTTCATTAGCCACTGCAGACATCTACATAACTATCAGAGTGTGCTTGTACTTGTAAATTCCTATTAAATGTGTTCCCAATTACTACCAACATTTTCTCTCTTCATTAGTTTTCTACTTGTTTTCCATATCTTTATTTGAAGAAAATACCCATTTACTAGATGTCAATTTCTACTATCAAATGCCAAATTTTAAGTGTGTTTTCAATTGGAAAAACAAGCACCTTAAAAATTTTTATGCCCTCAAAATGTAACTTGCAAGTTATGTCAACATATCCTCTTTTCCAAACTCATATCTCTTAGAGTTTCCCACTTATCCATATATCAAGCAATACGGAATGATTTTATTTCACCTAATCTGCCATACTGTCCTGTCTCTGTGTATTTTTATATTACCTTGCCCAGAAATACCCCTATAAGTCAGTTCAAAGTGGAAAATTCATTTGACTCTTTTGTATGCAATCCTTACACCTACAACAGAAGGCCTACCACTTTATATTGCCTTGTAAAGCTATATGTACTTCAGTCATTACAATCATTATGTTAATAAACTTTTGGCACACTTGAAAAATGTCTGACTCATTTTTGCATCACCAGTGTCTGACCTAGTTCTTGGGTTATACTAGGAGTTTGATAAATATTTTTTTAATTAAAATTTAGTTTCCGTAGCCTTATATATATATATTTTTAAATAATGAAAGTTTCCTCTTTTACGACATTTATACTATAAGAAAACTTAATTTATCATAAAAAAGTTGGAAAAGTTATTACTGGTAAATTAATATGTTTTTACTTTATCATAGTCCAACTTTTTGTAATTGGGTTTTAGAAACAACAAATACAATTGAAGTAGAAAATATAATTTTATTTTTAATATTGCTTTTCATGCCTCTGTAGGAAAAACAATAATAAGGCAGAGTCATAATTTTCAATAATGTTTTCATTAGGGAAAATAATTTTATTCGGATTTATAAAGACCTGTAACAATTCAACTGAATTAGATTTATTATATCTCATTTCTACATTTCTCTAAAAATATTTATGTACATTTTGAAACCAAAAATGCAATTTTGGAAGAAGAAAACACTGGTTTGATGTGTTGGCTTCTCTTTAATTCATTTAGAAGATTTAGTGATACAACAAAAATTCAGAAACATTAGAAAGTGTCAAACTACATATGTAAAATTAAAATCATTATTATATTTCCTATTGTAAGTAAATGCACTCATTGCTCCTTATACAATGTTCATAATCAGAATCCAACTTAATTCAGGAGGAATAGTTGCTCAGTAATTGTGACATTCATTCTACACATCATGTGGATTTGATTATTTGAAAGAATTTAATTTAATTTAACATTAAGTTTAATTTCCATCTCAAGTACTTTACTGGACATCATAGAGATTCTAAATATGAGTAAGGAGTATAAGGGTACAAGAAAGTTCAAAAGCAAATATCAATAGGTATCATTTAATCTAAAAGATTCAAAAACAAAAATGTGCAGTAAGAAAGAAGTATTAAAAATAATTGGTGTAAGTGGTTTGGGAAGTTAAAGGACAGAAATAATATATCTGTCATCTAATAAACTCTTAAAATGCAAACAAACTATGTAATTGATCTATAAATATTCAATTTAATTATATTGACTTAGTTTTTATTTAGGATCACAGGTGATAAAGATTTTTTTTACTCTCTCAATTTCCTTATGTGGGCTATGGACTCTTTAGTGTCATATGTGAATTTAGGACAAAATTAGTAAAAACAGTCACATATCTAATATTGTGCTTACAGAAAATTGTAAATAGTTTTTTTTGTCATTTTCCAGATAACTTTACTTAGATAAAGGGTAAATAATCCACTTAAGTTTTTGTTTTTTGCTTTATTTTTGTTTTGTGTTTTAGTGAAATGATTTAACAAAAAATATCAAAAAAGTAATAGTAAAGATGGCATACGATCATGATGCCACAAATCCTGAAGGTAGTATACAAATGACTACAATATACTCCTAATTTTTTTAGAGAAATACCTAATATTTTAGAATAGATTTAGCCTCAAGTATCCTCATTTACTAGCTTCCTTAAGATATTCTATAGCAAGAGAATTCCGATTACAGGCAAGATGGTGAACAAATAATATGGAAAAAAAAAACCACACAACACTTTTGCACCAAGTCTTTAGAAATACTGCATAAAATGTAACAACAATAATTGAAAGCAACCCCAAAAGATATCACTGAGCTTGCCAATAATAGGAAAGGAATTTCCACTTGCCATGGAAAAAAATGAAACTAATAATCAGAGTGATTAGTATTTAAACTGAGTATGTGTTCTGGTGAATAATTGCTTGCATCGCCCAGGATTTTGAATTTTAATGCTTATCTGGAAGTAGAAGACCAACACTAGATCTGCAAAAAAAAAAAAAAAACAGAACTCCCAAAGGCTGAGCCCTTAGTGTAACTATAATTACAAAATGATCTCCTACAGACTCAGGGAGAGAAGAAAACTCTGGCTATGAAGATAGAATCCCTAGAATAAAAATCTTGGCTTGCACCTCTCAGAGGTCTGAGGAAAAAATTTACTTTTTCCAATTGGTTGAAGAAAGCTTAATCCAAGAAATTGACATGAAATTTATTGGTGGACTACAGCGATCATAAAGATCTAGCAGACTCAAATATATAGGATCATGCCATCTGCAAATAGAAAAAGTTTTACTTCTTCCTTACAATTTGGATGTCTTTATTTCCTTTTCTTGCCTAATTGCTCTGGCTAGAAAAGACAACCTACAAAATGGGAGAAAGTATTTAGAAATCACATAGATAAGAGTTTAATATTCAGATGTATAAAGAAATTTTACAGCTCAACAACAAAGAGAAAAACATTCCAATTTAAAAAAATGAGCAAAATATATTCCTGCAAAGAAGATATACAAATAACCACACAAAAATAAAACATGAAAAGATGCTCAACAGCACATCATTACCCATAAGGGAAATGCAAATCAAAAGTACAATGAAATATCATTTCATACCCACTAGAATGGCTACTATTTTTTAAAAAAGGTAAATAAGAAGTGTTGCAGAGGATGTAGAGAAAGAGGAACACTCCTTCACTGTTGGGGGGAGTATAAAATGGTGCAGCCATTGTGGAAGATAGTTTGGTGGTTCCTCATATAGCTAAGTGGAAAATTACCAAATGACCCAGCAATCCCACTTTTAGGTGTATACCCAAAAGAATTAATAGCAAGGATTCTAAATTGCTCAGTGATGCACAGCATTCCTCACAATTGCCAAAAGATGGAAGCAACTCAAGTGTGCATCAAACAATGAATGGATAAAAAATATTTGGTATGTACGTGCAATGGAATATCATTCAGTCTTGAAAAGGAATGAAGTTCTAATACATGTGACCACATGGATGTGCCTTGAAGATGTTATGTTGAGTGAAATAAGTCAGAAAAAAAGGGGAAAATATTGTATGACCTCACTGATATAAAATAATTAGAATATGAAAACTCATAGAGTTAAAAACTAGAATACAGGTTATCAGGGGCTAGCATGGGAGTGGGGAATAAAGAGTTAAAGCTTAAATTGTACAGAGTTTCTGTTTGAGGTGATAGAAAAATTTTGGTAATGGATGGTCATGATAGTAGCACAACATTGTGAACATAATTAACAGTACTGAATTATGTAATTGAATGTGGCTAACGGGAAATCTTAGGTTGTATACATGCCAAGAGAATAAAAATTTTAGAAATAGGACTTTACAAGACAAACAATGAACTCTAATGTAAACCATGATCTATAGTTAATAGTACAATCATAATATTATACTTCAATCAATTGTAACTAATGTATCACACATATACAAGGTGTTACTAATGGAGAATATATGAGAACTCTATTTTCTGCATGACTTTTCTGTAAAACTCCAACTTGTTTAATAAAATAAAAATTTTAAATGAAAATGCTATATTTCTCAAATATGGATGATGATCAGCTTGAACAAAAATAAGTGAGAACTGCAGATCATTGGATGTTTAGGCAAAGGGCAAGAAAGGAGCTTTGGTTGCACTCTAGCCATCTTCTAAGCATTATGTATTCCATAAGCTTGACATAGTTAACTTATTTAATATTCACTGTAACTCTATATGGTAGTATTATATTCAATAAAATGTGGCTTAGAGAAAGGTAAATTATCTGCCCAATTTCACAGATCCAGTCATTGACAGGAGAGGAATTTGAATCTGTATCTGTTTAATCCCCACATTTTTTTCTTTCTTCTACAGTTTAGTAATAAAATAAGAAAATAATAATGAATAATGATAATAGCAGCCAATATAAGACTATGTTTAGACATTGAATTAAGTATGTGTGTGTATGTACATATATGTATATATATACACATTTAAATATAGTATGTATATATTATCTCAGTTAATTTTCAAAGGAACTCCTTCATCTTTTTCCTCCATTTTACATATGAAGAGTTTAAGGTTTATAAATATCCAATAAAATGTACAGAGTGTCACTGCCAGTGTGTCCCAGAAACACAAATAGAGTATAGTTTGATCAAATCCAAGGTCTATAACATTAAAAATGAAATTATTTTTTTGCTAAAGTGAACTGGAATCTGGTTTTAGGTGGGACAGAGCCAGGTTTAATTCATCTACCCCTTATAAGACTGTATCTGGGAAAATTCCTTTCTCGAGGCTCCCACTGACTAGATGAAAAAATCTGCTGATCACTTTGCTTCACCCGAAGATTCCATTTTAAGGCCCCTTGTGCTTGGAAACACCATACTGGACTTGCACTATGAATCAGGGTAACACAAAATATTTCACACAAAGTCAACTTTGCTCTGACTGTCCTTTGCATCATTATACCACCAGAGCCTGATTTATAGCCAGCATTAACAGATTTATTAAAAGTGAGTGTTGTTTCGTATCTTCACATGGAGAATTCTGTGGAATTCTAATGAAACATGATGTGCTATCAAATGAGCTGAACGCTGGACCATGTTCCATCTGGAGACATGGGTTCCTTCCTTACTCTCTGCTGATAGGAGATCTCTCATGCAAAGTGCTCAGCCTCTCTGACTCTCAGCTTCCTCAACATTAACATGAGAATAATTAAAGCCATAAAGCACATAAAAAGTCTATTGCAAACTGCATATTATTCTAAAAACTAATTACTGTAATTTTAGAAGGCATGTTTTATTTTTATCTACTAACCTCTCTTCATGAAGTACAGTAATTCCTCTTGTCTTTCTATTCCCAGTGAAATTCTTATTTTTAAATGGAAATGGGAGAGAGAAGAACTAATCACATCAACACCTCAGCATTTGTCATTTCCATATTCTATTTTATTAACCATGAAAAAATCAATTTAAAAATGTCTGCCTTGCAGAGAAATTTAATAGGACTAGAGCAGCCGAGTTGGAGAACAAGTTAGGTGTCAAGTTTGAGAAATATTTATTTAAAGAAGGTGGTTTAAGTCAGGAAGCAGAGAGGATTAGAAAAAAGGACATGAGAAGAAGAAGAGAGGAGAGAAAAAGAAGGAAAGAAAGGGGAGGGAGAGGAAGAGGTAGGCTGGGGATCCCATACAGTTACTTGGTTTTAGAAGGTCAATAAATTTTCAAAAGGGGTAGGAAAGAAGCAATCAGAAAGGTAAGGAATATAGATGAGATAATTGTATCAATATAATATCAATATAAGATCAGTAGCTAACAATTATTTAGGGTACACTATGGATTGTGCTAGTTGCTGCACATAATTAATCTTCAAAAGAATCTCTAAGGCCAGTTAACCAGTGTTCAGAAAAATGGTATTGATTTGTTCAATTGTGGCTGAAGCAATAATGTCACAGATTACAAAATTGCCTCTGTGGGTGTGTTGAGACAGCTCAGGGAAGAGAGGTCAGACTATATGCTTCAAGGAGAGAGAAAGTGAGGTATCAAAGTTAAGAAGTGGATCAACATTTTAAGAAATTTAACCAATTTTTAGTGACAATTATATGGCAGATATGGGTGAGAGAGAAGTACAAATACTACAGTTTTTTAATGTTCATAAATGAACACTGACATAGCTGTTGTAGGAATTTCTTGAAAATAGTGATCTATAAATTAAAGCCCTGCTGATCTCTGAAGAAATGTAATCAAACTTTTAAACTGTCAGTGCCCGTTATTCTTGTATTTCTCTCTCTCACTCTCACTCTACATCTAGCTGTAGCTCCAGCTCTCAAGCTCTCTAGGTCCCTTTACTCGCCTCTCTCCCTCTCCCCTTTCCCCAGTCCCCTCTATCTTTTTGACTTACATTCAGGAATAACTAAAAACAGTTATTGTCAGCACCACATTTTTCTTTCTCTAATTTACCAGTTTTTAAATCAAATCTAATAGAATAGATATTTTCATAAGTGGACAAGCACTGACCATGCCAATTTTTCTAAGTTCTTACTAATCAGAAGTTATAAGATCACAGTTTCCCTCCTTCAAATGGCTAAATCTTTGTCCAGGCATGAAAACCTCAAATAAAATGACAAAATCTGCATTGAGTATGGTAGTTCTTGAGCCTTTTTGTGCTCTGAACATTTTGCTGGGGTGAATAATAGAAACATAAATACAACATCAATATATGATGAAGTATGTTAAGTGGCTTGGAATAACGCAGACACAGGAATTCAAAGACTTAAAGAAAAAGAAACATTAGATTGGGTTTGATTTGCTGTGTCCCACAACTCCATAACTAGGTTCGCTCAAGAAGACCAAGTCTAGGGATTCCAGGTCAGTTTCTTCTGATTTCCAGTAAAAATCATATATAAATATATACACAATTTATTTATGTATTTATTTAAGTATGTATGTATGTATGTATTTAATCACAGATTGGGATCCCAGGCTAGGAACCCAAATACAGTCCTGGAGCATGTCCCAATGCTAGTTTTGAATTTATAAGACTTTACAGGTAAGAAGTCAAGGGAGAAGAAAGTTTTGTTTTTGTTTTTGTTTTCTTTCCCTGCAAAGAAGAGGAACAAGCCCTTATTTCATTTCCCAGCTTTGATTCATCCTCCTGGGCTGTGATCTTTAATACCTTTGAAAACTCAAAATCCCATGACTACAGTGCCTTAAATTGCCCTGGCATTTTGCCAATATAGAGTTACAGTTCTGATGTGTCAAATTGTAATGGATTGATGGGGTAGGGTAGAAAAAGAGCAAATGTTTCCCCTTCCTTAGGTTGTGTGAAATTAAAGAAAATATGAATTTCCAACTGACAAATAAATTACTGTAATCTGAAATTTCTTTTAACAAGGCCCACACTTGTGAGAATCCTAAACTGATACGTTTTGGTTGCTAAAACTTTCAAATTCTCGGTGCATTTTGAATTCTCAGAATATTGTGCTTGCCAGCCAGTTAGATACTCTAAATGTATTATACAGGTCAAAGATGGCTTTGTTTTTTCCTCTTTCAGGCTGAGAGAACAAGAAGTGAAGTAAGTAGAACTTTTAACCCTCTCAGTTAATTTATTTTCTCTCTATTAACAGTTGCCTATGAAGATTATCCAGTGCCTCTGACAATGAGGTGGGAATATTGCTGCAGGGTACTATAATGCATTAGCCTGCACAGCTGTCACCATGAAAAACTCGGCTGCCCCTGCCACCACAGGAGCTTAATTTTGCTGTAACTCAAAGATTACCAGAAAGGATTCCTCCTGGTCCCTACTGTTATTATCATTAGTTCCCAATTTAACATCTGGAATTGATGTATCCACTTGGGAAATCCTATCTACCTGAACCCTAGATGCAAGGGTGAAAAACTATCTGTTATATTAGCATCTAAGATAGGTGGTGGGCTCTGTTACCTACCAAAACTCATAAAATCAGGACTCCAATGGTGACAGGCAAAACAAAAACAAAAACCAAAAAAAAAGGAGGGGAGGGGCAAATTTTATTATAGTAACAACTTCAGTCTCTGATGTAATCTATTCTATACCCTCTCCCCTTTTTTTAAGATCTGCTGATTCTTGTTTGTGTGTTCTAATAAAAATTGGTGATAATGGTCTATACTAAAATAGCTTTTTGTTGTTGTTTAGGAATCGAATTATTAGTAACAGAAAATTTCCAGGCTTATATACTTGCTTCAAATTTATTTTAAGAACACCCTTTATCTATTAATTTTTGAGGTTGACTCACATCAATCAGCTCCACAAAATGATGGCTGCATAATTTGCCTATCAACCTAGGAATGGTGATATTTTCAGGCTTTATTTATTTCATTATTTTACTTGATGTGGTCAAAATTCATATCCTTTGGCTTACTCATAAAAATTCAGGTATAATAGACATCTAAGGTGATTCTGATGCAGTCAAGAATGCTAAGTAATTTGAGAAACACTACTCAATTTTGAATCCTCTATAACCTGTGTCTGTATGTATTTCTGAAATCAAGGAGAAAGCTTTATTTCTTCCTTCGGGGTGAAACTGCAAATATATTCTTCACTGCGTGAAGAAGCATAAAGTCTGTTAGTTTCTTTGTAACTTCACCAAATTCCTCCAACTTCAACATAAAATGCAGGAGTTTATAACTTCCATGAATAATACTGACTAGATTACTAAAAAACATGTTTTATAGTAAAAAATTCGATATCAAATGTATATATCATATTATATATAAATATATCTTTTAATAAAAACCGACCATCCCATTTTTATATAAGGCACAACATTCATGCAGTTTATGGTTGTACTTTACAGTTATACAGCAAATAAATCTGGCATGTTTCTCCTCATTGTCTCCTGCAAAACTGATATAACATTTAAGCTTTAAAGAAACAATAATATGAAGGTGGAAGTTTTCAAAGATTCAGCCACATTTTTGTTTGGATTTTTTTGAATCTTAATATGCAGGTTCCTGTATTCTAATATGTCTGTTTTATTCCTTCTCATAAAAACATAAAGTTGAAATATTAAGCCATTAATAGGAAAAAGAAGCAATAATCCAGTGACATGTCCCTTTATTCTATTTAGTGAAGTAATTTAGTTGTATTGTTTCTTTGTTTTCAGAGCATTTCTTCAACGTATCCTTTTTAAAAAGATGATTTTCAAAGGTTTTTCAGAATCTAAACTGTGAATTCTTATCTTATACCTGTCTGAATCTCTCAAGTCACCGACAATATGTTAGGAATACCAGCAAGAAAGAATTTATCTAAAACTTTCTGGCACTTCCAATTTTGTGAGTTTATGTAAAATGTTGATGAGGATGGAGAGGTTTGGAAGGACTGCTTATCAGATAATATGTCTTTAGAAAATAGTTGATTAGCCACAAATACCCATCAGACTGATAGAAATCTTATTTGGAGTCCTTATATAAAATATATTTATTCATTTAATCATATCTTAACACGTAAACACTATGAATGCCTCCTTTGGCTTAGTGTAGCCCTAAGTAGTTCATACTCTTCATCATGATAAAAGAAAAAAAAAAAACTCAACAGGGACCAAGACATAGTCAGGAGAAAAATAACCATTTCTTACTATTTGAGATACTGTTGCAATTATCTTCTATTTTATTTCTCAAATGTATAAAACAATATATTCTTTAACAGAAATGGAACTTCCTTCATCTCTTTAACCTTTTCAAACTCCTAGCATAGCTTCTGAATACCTCAAATAAAAAAAAAAAGCGATTCTACTTTAATCAGTTTTATTTGTTCTGCAGCTTCTTCTATCTTGCTATAAGTTTAATATTTTACTCTTTGAAGCAGAACTCTATTTCAAACAGATCGAATGTTTTTCCTTTGGTATCACAACAGATACCATAGCTCTGTCCATAGGAAGCAGAGGAGAAAACAGTATAAAATGGGGGAATTACAATTCTAACAACAAACACAAAGCCTTTCTTAGGAGAAGGGAAAATAAACATTTTGTAAAGGCAAAATACAGTCATGACTAAATTTTAATTTGATAGTGCTAAGAAGTTAAATATCCAGCTATTTAGATTTTATTGTATTTCATTCACTGTTCTTTCTTTCTCCAGTTCAACTCAGATTCAGAGGGCACACAGCTGGAAAGAAAATAAAAATACGTGACTATGGAGTTAATGCCCAACAGATGTGGAGGTTACACAATTGTTCCACTGATCTTCAAGAGAGAGTGCAGAAAGAATTTAAAACAACTCTAGCCAGCAAGTACTCAGGCACACAGAAGAGAGGTGAGAGTTCTAAGAGTAGTTAACAGAGTGAAATATATCAAACCAGGTAGCTCAGAGCCTGTAGGAGATTTCACTCTTTCTGTGGTGTTCTTTAACATTCTCACTATAGTTGTTTATGTTCTGTCTTTTTGTTTATTAAATATTCTTTATTTATTTGTTAGTTTTAGGTTAGCCTTGGCCATATATATATATATATATATCCTACATTTATTGGATTTTCAGAATACTTCTTTGGCTTTTGTTATTTTATACTTATTTGGTTGACAATGTGATTGCTGAATCAGAAGCTTGCTCAATTTTTATTATCTTTTGCCCTGGCACTGGAAACAGTACATGAAATCCTTTCAGAATTTAAAAGTTTAATATTTATAGTCTGCCAACCCATTAGCCAACAATACAAGTCTTTTCTTTTTTGTGCATCTGTGATCTGATACCCAAAATATTTTCCAAATCAAATTATTTACACAAGCCAGAAAATTAATGGAATGGAATCAAAAGAGAACTATCATATTAGCAATGTCTACCTGATGCATACAATGCTATAGTATTTCATTTCAAGTGACATTTCTTTCTTGGTACAACTTGATTTATTTAGGAGATTCATAGTTTTTGCAATATGCCCGTATAAATGATTAGTAAAAAAACAAACAAACAAACAAACAAAAACTAATAATAAAGCAAAAAGGCCTTGGCTAGAATTATCTTCCCCTCATTTCAGCAGATCTTGGCAGTTTGGGGGCAATGCTGAAAGCTGGGGCTTTGGGAAAACACCCAAAACCAGAGGTAAGCATTGGGTGAAGAAAAGTAATATGTATGGAGTAGGAATGGATAATCTCTGAGATGTAAATTTGTACTTATATGCAGAAAATTAATATGGTCCTCAGAATCACCACCAACAGGGGCATAAAGCAATTGGACTGGGCAGAGGGGGTGTTGAGTTGAAATGAAGTCAGAACAAAAACCTCAGTTGATTGTTCCAGTTGTACTAGATCTGAGATAGCTCTTTGGAATTATTTAACTTGAAGCAAGGGGGCCTAGTGTTTTTACCTCTGAATCAACCAATCACTGAATATGTGCTGTCAAAGGGAGATTACATGGAGTGACGTGGCTCTCTTGGAATAAGACAATAGGTAGATAGCAACTTAGATGAGAGCTGTTAGATGCCAAAACTAGCAGTAGGAGTTTCTCAATTCTGAAAATAAGATATGGATAGCAAACCACACCATCAACTATAGTCTTCCCTGATGCTACTTGGTTCCAGTTCCTTCATATAATATGTTTAAAGTAACTGTACTACCAAGGTCTGATTGCTCTCTTTACTTGGGGAAAATTACAAGGCAAGGAAAATGGGGGAAATTGTAGCCTAAGCTGCACTGATCTTAAGAGCACACTTGGTACTTACTTTCCCTGCTACTCTAGAATCCATTGTAGATTCACCTCAACCGCAACTAGCACTTCTGCTGGTCTAGGAAGCTTACTGAATGGGGTAACACAGCCCTTTACTCAGAGGCACCTGATTCATGGTCCTCATGTCCTTCTTAGGTCATGTTCTTACATTTGTTCATTGTCCATTAAATTTAGGAGAAGCATACCAGAAAATATCCCAGTAGATCAACCTGTGACAAAAGTATTCTTCATAGTCTCATTGAATAATTGTAGTCCTACTTCTTCCTGATGGTCTGGTCAATTAATTTCCATTGGGTATTATCTCTAAACTGGCATATCAGTTGCACGTTTCAAATCTTGTTCCATCAATATAAGGCTGGTAGTTTCAGAGAAGGTGATTCCATATGTGATAGGACTAATGTAACGCATGGTCATATATCAATTATTGCATCTCATTTCTTTTTGAGTAACTCCCTTGATTTGTTGTGATGTTATGGATAATCCCATGAAGGTAGTTCAAACACCAACTTGGGTAGTGGTGTTTCTTGAGGCACTGTGATCAGGATATGTAAATGTTCTATAAATATTTTCTTTCCAGTCCAGGTGAATTGCTGTCCCTTTTCAGAGTGGAAAGTATCCAGTGTAGTCATAGTATCACCAAGTGACTGGTGGTGTCCTCAAGGAAAGGTGCTATGTTTCTTAGGAAGTCATCTTTGATCTCTGGCCTCATAGGAGAGCAGTTTGGATATTTCCAGAAGTTATACTTATATCAACTTTGGAGTGTAAGAACCACGCAGTTAAGCTAATGCAGGCCCTCCTCTCTGCCATGTTGGTTACTTCATTCATGCACCTATTTTACCAGCACTGGAATAGCTGATGACAGGTTTTTAGTCCTAGCTGATAAAAGAAATATCATACAGTGGACCAGGAAAACAACAAGAACTTACAGTTTCAGAGGCTTCCTTCCTCTCAGGGTTAGTGTCTTCCAGATGGCCAGCAATCTTTGGGTTCCATGGTGTTTCTGTCACAGGTCAATGCATATGGCAATGTCTTCTGCTCTCTCTTTCTAGTTCTATTGATTTCCACCTTCTGGCTGCTCACTGTGGCATCTCTCTCCATCTGACATTTACTCTGCTTTTAATGGATTAGAGTAATCTAGATGAAAACCCAATCTGATTCAGTTGGACCACATATTAACTGAAGTAATATCTTGATGAGATCTTATTTAAATGGGCCTACACCCACAGAACCAGGGACTGGGACATGAATACTCCTTTTTGGGGGGACATGATTCCCTCCTAAACAATAGGTGATGATTTTACTAAATTTGATGAATCATTATTTTTACTTAGTGGATTAATGCCCTTTCCCTGGTGGATTATTGCTGCTCAGTGTTAACATATGATACAAAGATATTTACACTTTATGTCTACTCCCATATGTCTTTCTACATGCCCCTTGTTCAGACATTTTTATCACTGAACTCTTGATTGTTCTCCTTCTTGGCTCCTAAACCGTGTACCCAAGCTAATTAACACTGCCCATGGAACCATATATATTCGTATTTTTAGGCTTTTCTCATCCCATACAAAGTGGACAACCAAGTAGACCACTTATTTATTCTCAAGATGGCTACTGAGAATTTCCCCTCATGACTGTCTTTTAGGGCCATCCCTTAATGGGAATGTCGTACAGAAGCAGACCACTTTTGGTTTACAGCCATATTCTCAGCCTCTCCATCCTTGAAGACTTACTCTTGGACTTACTCTTCTTTTCTCAGATGGTTGCATGAATACAATCTATATGCAACATGGATATGACCTAAGGGAGAGGCACCAGTTTAACCATAGTGGGTGACATGGGAGCAGGGTTTGAGGCACAGGATCAGGAGGTTTAATTGTGATTCCTGCCAAATTTTGGATGTATCAATTCCATCCCCAGCTTATAATAAATTACTGATAGAAAAGCCTGATCTTGACTTTATGAGTTTTTACAGAACCCAGGTAATGAAGGGCAATGATAATTACGTGGCTACTTGATAGTCCATGGTCAGGCACTCAACTTCTACCAGGACCCAGTAACACAAAAAGAGTATTTTTGTTTTGCTTTATCTTATTTTGTTTTAATGACTTGTAATTTCTTGCACTGATGCCATGGCCGTGCTTTAGAACTCTATGTATCTATTTTATATACTAGTTCTCTTGGTGTTCATATTTTCCATCACTAATTCATCCAATAAAATTGGGTCTACTGGGCCACATGATCCAAAAGGCAGTGTTACTTTTAGTGAAGACCCAACTTGCTGCTGAGCAGTTTTCTGCTTCTGTTTGTACTCAAATCTTCCTCTTTATAGTTCACCTAGTAAGTGGGTTGAAGCACTTTTTGCCTAGTGAGGAAAATGATTCCTCCTCAACCTAAATTGGTTTACCAGTGACTTTATTTGGGAAGAAGGAGATGCAATTATTTAAGCTTTATGTCAAAGTTCATGTCCCAGCATATCCCAGACCATTAGACCTTAAAACTTTACCATATAGAAAAGACTCTTGAATCTTCTAAGTGTTTATCTCTCACTCTCTGAAACACGTGGATTTTACCAACCTACTTGATATTTCTTGCTTATCTTGTATCATTAAAATCATGTAATCAACTAACTGTTAAATTTGGTAGACTATCTAGATGGTCCAGCTCCCTTTAGATTATATTATGTTCAATGAATATAGAATTAATATAGCTTATGGGTAACAGTATAAATGTATACTCTTGTCTATCCTAAGTTAATACTAACTTGTTAAGTTTTTTATTATGGAATTTTATATGTCAGGCAAAGTGCCTGAATCTTTATTTCTTTATTGTTCTGCTCTATAAAAGATACCATATGTGGCATATCAGCTGAATTTACAGTGATTATTTGTTTGAGTTTACAGTAGTCCACTAATATCCTCCATGATAATTTTTTTTAAATCTTATTGTAAATTTATTGGGAATGTGTTGGGGATCATCACCCTTACATCTTCTAGAATTTAAGGTGTCACTAATCTGAGATGTGATCTGGCACATTTCCTGGGATGCAATATTATTTTAAATTTATTATCTTTGTTGGGGGATGCATACAGTTTTAGGAGGAAACAAGCGGTAAACAAATAATAAAATGCCAAGCTTAAGCACTCACATATCAATAGCTACCTTAAATCAAAATGCTTTAAATACACCAATCAAAAGACAGAGTTAGGCAAAATGAAGAAATTACACACACCCAAAATATGTTAACTACAAAAAATTCACATCAAATCCAATGACACAGACAGGTTGAAAATAACAGGTGGAAAAATATCACATGCAAACATTAATCTAAAAAAGGAAAGCAGGAGTGGCTATATAATATCTGATAATGTAGACATCAGAGCAAAAGATATTACTTTCAATAAAGAGGGATATTGCATAATGAAAAGAGAATCAATCCCACAGGAAACATACCAGTATTAAATGTATGTTCACCAAACAACAGATCCTCAAAAGTCATGAAGCAAAAACTGATATAATTGAAATGAGAAAATCCACAATCATAGTTGGAACATCAACATTGTCTTCTCACTAACTGATAAAACTACTAGCCTGAAAATGAACAAGGATTTTTAAGATATGAAGTACAAAATCATCCAAAAGGATCTAAGTGATTTTATTTATTTATTTATTTATTTATTTATTTATTTATATACACATACACACAACCAGAGCAGAATAAAAATTTTTAAAGTATCTATAGAACATTCATGAAGATAGTTCATATCCATGGCCATATAAAAACCTGAGCAAATTTTCAAAGAGTGAAATCATAAGGAGTTTGTTCAATGAAAATAATGAACTCAAACTAGAAGTCACTAAAAAAGACAATAGGAAAACATCTAAATATGTGAAATTAAACAACATACATCTAAATAATTTATAGGCAGTCTCAAGTAAAGAAATTTTAAAAAATACATAGAGCTGGAAGGAAATGAATATATAACATATCAAATTGTACTGAAAGGAAAATTTATAGGATTAAAGGCTTACATTAAAATGAAGACAGGGACTTCTGGTTTCAGCTCCAAAATGTAGTGTTTAATCCTTACAACAAGAAAAAGCTGAGCAATATGTAAAATCAATAATTTTTCTTGGACCCATAAGTGTCCATATTGATATATAAATGATTTAACAAATACATAAATGGGGGAGGAGAAAAAAATCTGTGTAGAATAATTCAAAATAAGGTATGTGGATACTCTTCCCTTAAGGAGGTAGAGAATAACTCCCCATATAGGAATGAATATAAGAAATAGAATCATTTAAAAGAAAGGGGAAGTTAAATATAAAAGGTATGAGTCTCAAGACGAGTAAAGTAGGTATAAATGGTCAGAGAGTTCCTTTTAAATGGAACGGAAGACGAGAAGATATAAAGTAGCCACTAAAAATTTAATAGACCACTAGTAAGGATGAGGTGGTCTTGTTGTTCTACCAGTTCTTCAAATTGTAAAAAGACCATGGCAATTAACTGGATGCTAATTAAATATAGCCCTTTATCTTGCTAATCATCAAGAAAAATATCTTCTAGAGGTTTAATACAATCTCCAAATGTATTCGGTAATTAATATATATTATTGTGATATATTTTGTTATAATTAAATTAATCTCATTTCTTACTCCAGTGTTAGATAAAATTATTTTGAAAAAAATCTGTTGATACTTTGCATTAACATCAAATTTAATGGATGAAATGAGGTAAAGGAGATTAATAACCATACAAAAGTTTAACATCTGCTTAGCAAACTGAAATGTTACTTTAAAGCAATGGTTTGTAAAGTTTTTCTTTACAAAGTCAGATCGTAAATATTTTGGACTTTTATAGCCACCTATGATCTGTCTTCTTTATTCTTCTTTCTTTCTTTGCTTATTTTAATAACCCTTTTAATATGTTAAAATATTCTTTTCTCCAGGGCTACACAAAAAAGGCCTTTGGGCCAGATTTGATCTGAGGATCATAATTTACCAACCCTTGCTTTAAAGTAATATCTAAACTTAATGACTGATGCATATAATTAGTGTTCTGATATTTATTCTTCTGCTTCCTTTGTCCTAAACATGTTGTAAAAAATGCAGAAAGAAGAATGATGATGAGTATTGTGTTTAAGAATGCTTAACTAGGGATTATATGGAGGGGCTGAACTCTGTAAATATAGACCTAGCTTGCATCTAGTCTGGGATAGCTCTATGCTTATCCTCAGGAATACCTGAAGCCATGTTCATGACCCCTGGCCAAGATTTATAAAGTGCTATTTAAAGTTCAAATATTCCCCTAGAGGTAACCTGAACAATCTTGTCTACATTGTTTAATGAAAATGAATATGCTGATGGAAAATGGCCTACATCCGTCGCCACCACACCACTCAGGACAACCCCCAAGTCCCAAAAAAGCCCCTGTATTTCAACTGCCCCTCCGAGGTGAGGGAGGTGGGGAACATGGGAATCCCTGTAATTTCTGAGTAATATTTAGGTAATCTAAGCACCTTTAAAAAAAATATATATATATAACAAGTAACATTTATGTAAACAAATGCATATGTATGCATATGTATTTATATATCATTTTACAAATATTGGTATGTATTGTGAAAATTTTGATTTTTACCCACAATAAAAAAAAAAAAAGAAAATGAATAGGCTGATGTTTTGCACCTGGTTCAATGAATTACCCAGCCTCGCTTTAGTGTGGCATAAAAGTAGCCTAAGGACACCTGTACTTTGGGATCCCTGAGACCAAGGTATCTCATGTGTATCTTGACAGTTCATGATCTGAAGATGGATCACATCTTGTATGACTGAGGAAAGGGCCCAGGTAGCTACAACCGGAAGTTTTAGATCTCTCTGTTGTTTCATTGGTGCTTTCTTTCTCCTGCTATACCCTATCTTCTACTTTTCTTATATATACATGCACCCTGTGGTATCTCATGAGTCCTTCCAATCATCCATTCCTGTAATTTTTGCAATGTTGACCAGATACCAAAGCTCATTAAAGTGTAGTCCCTTTCCTTTCTTAGCAAGTCTCCTTCTCTCCTTACTAGAGTAAGTCACTTAATCCTAATTATTTAGTGGCCAGGAGGAGAAGTGGGAATAAATCCTGAGGGTGGGGAGGTGCATTTCATTTTGCAGGTTAAAGTCCTCTGCTTCATTGTTAAGCAAAGGGCTAACATTAATATGTAACAGAAAGGAGTGGGCCATGCCTGTGGGCCCAGAGGGTTCCAGAGCACTATGGATTCAAGATTTTCAAGTATATCAACCCAGATGACACACTCCATATCTCAGGGCCACATGCCCTCCCAATTAGGGCCTTGACTATGGCATAAAGATTTGCTGATTTTGAGAAATAAAACTTCTCTCTTATAAATAAGTCCAGGACTTGATATTCAGCTATTTTTGTTCTTTAGTTTTGAGAATTATGATCCTTTTATATACCTCTAAGTGTTAGCAAACAATTCCTCATGGGTGTCTCACATTTCTGAATATCTTGGGAGTAAAGCAATGATTAAACTTTGTTCTGGACTATACCATGTTTTTGAGTAGCCTTTCAAGATACAAGTAATATCTACCTCCCAAATAAAGGGCATGCATGGCTAATGCCCATTACAAAAGATCTGATTTCCCTAAACACAGGTTTCTCTCCTGAAATAGAACTACTGCATGTGCTCATGTCATTTGGCCTTCTTCACATATGTTACCCTATGGGAACTGGGACTCAAGGAGCTGGTGCAAAAATGCCAATACTCATGCTACTTCTATTACTTTGAGTAAGAAAATTCCTGTCTTTGACCCAGGAGTCTTGTGGCTTCTATCAGCATACATGTGGCAAGCCAATTTATTATCTTACATGTAAGGTAAAATCTCAGACTTCTTAAAGTTCTTGATACTAAGGAATTCTTCTGGCTTTCATATTTAGCCTTTAATTGTTTAATAACACTAAGGCTTACATTACATAATCTTTTATCAGTACATATATTGTCCATAGCAACTGCCATTAAATTCCATTCAATTCCTTATAGTAGCTATTTCTTTTGAACCTAATATTCTAATATACATTTTTGAATTTGTATATTTTTACTCCCTCCTCTTAGAACATGGGTTCTTTGAGTGTAGGAACAAATTTTTTTTTGTTCTTATTGTTGAAATAAGAGCTCTTATTTCAGAAGCTTTCAAAAGCACTCACACAATGAGGAGCACTGTACAGTTTGTATTATTCAAAGATACAGGCCATCCAGGGGTTACTTTTGTATGATGTGGAACTCTGAAGCAACACTGGCTTCACGTGACTGAAACCAGAGTAAGAGTGCTATGTGCTTATGAGTTAGGGTGGTTGAGCAGAATAAAAATAAATAAATGAAGGACTGAAGAAAAAGTGACAGCTCTTAAAGCATATTTCGTATTTGATAAGCTTTTAACAGAACTGAGCAGAAGCATAAAAACTAACATTTCAAAAATAAAACATTCACAACTCAGAGGGAAAAAAAACACAAGCTACTGCTTAATTATGGTCAAAGTTGTCTTTTCACTTAAAGCATTGTCTTAAAGTGTGTATTCTCTTTTTCCCTCTTTTATAGCCAATAAAAAAATGAATTCTTAAAATGTGAACAGTATTTGAAACAATACCCATTTATGGAGCAAATAAAATAAACATCATATGCAAGACCCATATTTAGAGATAAACATAGAATTCTCTGATATTGACCCTAAACAGTCTACAGATTCTTTCAGGTTATTTTTTGTATGTATGTATACTTGTAGTTTGTTTTTTTCTTTCTTTCTTATTTTCCCTTAGGTATCTAAACATGTATATGATATAGGCAATCTAGTTGCTTTGTTCAATTCTAAAAGAATTTTGTTGTTGAATTAATGACTAAAGAAAGCTTGTTTTCATTTTCATTTTTGTTATTTTTTTCTATTTTAATACAAAAATTATATTTAGATTAACACACTGAACACTGTTGTGCTATGATAAAGCATTTAAAATATGGGACTTATATTTTCTTTGAAAGAATTTAGGAAGTTATGAACACCTCATAATATTAAAGTTAGCAATCACTAATTTACTGCATACGATTTTATTAACTTTTTACAAGTTCCACTTTTTAAATGAAATCTTAATGAATTTGCTACTACTTTTTATTTACATATTTACCAGTTAATGACTAGCAGAAGAGTGTGGAATGTCTTTGTATATTACCCAGTCATTCTGCAAAGGATTGGAAGCTTTCAATTGTTTAAATGAGACGAAGTAGTTCCCTATGTTTAAACAAAACTTCTCTCTTTTTTGGTTCTGCCAAAGAAAGTGGGATATCAGGAAGTGGAGGGACATGTGAAAGAAGAGGAGATGATGAAAAAACGAAAGGATGCCAAATCTGTGGCCTTGAGCTGATCTTGTATCTCTTTACCCCACCGCAAAGGGTCTTCATAGATAGTAAGTAAACCACCTCTTCCATTCTTGGTGGCTAAGGAGTCAACTTTTCTTTGACCAAGATTTACAAGGATATATTTTCTATAAAGTTGGCCTTGAAAATCCAAAGTATAATTAAGCCTCTGTAAGCACTGAAGGCAAAAAGCATCACCCACAATACACCTATACATAAATATACATCCACATGTTTGCATTCAAATATAGATACATACACATAGTTAATACAAATATGTATTAACTAAGGATAGAAACATTCAAGCCAAGATTTAAAAACTATCCCCATGTGATATGTTCTTCTACCTCCCCAAAATAAGAGATTCAAAAATCAATTCTTCCTTTCAACAGGTGTTTTTAATCAATGTTCTAGTATAAATTAGGTGATGAGATATTTCTGGAAAAATAAAAGTTGTTTGTCTTTTTATCTACTGCTGCTTCTCTTTGGATATCCAGGCATCTTGGATTCCATTCTGACTAAAAGTGATATATGGAGTGTGTCCATGTTTTGTATGTATTGGATCATGGAACATGGCAGGCAACTGCTCATTTCTGTTGAAACAGTCAGAACACACCACAGGAAACTAAGGAAATTAATTTTTAGAGTGCTTTTAAGTATGTTTAGGTTACAAGCACCTTCCTAGATGCTCAGAAGATTTCACTGGTAATGCCACCCCAATTGCCCAAAAGCTTTTAAAAGCTTTTTAGATAGTCTTACATTGACTTTAGGGTATTTCTTGATGCCTTGTTCATCACAAGCTCTAAAGCAGTTGTTTTTTTTTGTTTTGTTTTTTGTTTTTGTCTTTTTAAAAATAATAATAATGAACAAAGAACAAACAAACAAAACTCATCACCTCTCAATCTCGCTATGCTTCCCCTGCCATACATAACCTATTGTTTTCTCTTCTCTTTAGAATATTTGTATTTATATTTTGTAAAAACAGATTTATATATGCAATATCACCCATAATCATGTTTTACATGAGGTTTTATTGTCATATACCATACAGCAATGTTACAGGTTTTAGCTTTCCTTCTAGTAATATACATGACTTTAGACTTTCCCTTTCAATCACTGTCATAACCATACAATAGCATCACTAGTTACAAACACCATGATATGCTTTCACCATTTCTCTTCATTTCCAAAGATTTACAAACAACATTTTTACCAGTGCTGCACAGATTAAACCTCAGCTTTCCATTCTCTACCTTCCTTCTATTTTCTGGTGAACTATATTCTAATTATTAATTCCATCAGTTTACACAATATATTTAGTTCATAATAGTGCAATCATACAGTATTTGTCCTTTTGTGTCTGCTTTGCCTCACTCAACATAATGTCCTCCAGGTTCATCCATGTTGTCATATGCTTCACGATTTCATTTCTTCTTATCGTTGCATAATATTCCATCCTGTGTATACACCACAATTTTTTTATGCATTCTTCAATTGATGGACACCTGGGCTGTTTATAATATTTGGCAATCATGAATAATGCCTCTGTGAACATGGGTGTGCATATATCTATTCGTGTCTCTGCTCTCAATTCTTTTGTTATATACCTAGTAATATTATTGCCGGGTCACATGGCAAGTCTATATTCAACTTCCTTAGGAACTGCCAATCAGTCCTCCACAGTGACTGAACTATTCTACATTCCCACCAACAGCGAATAAGCATTCCTATCTCTCCACATCCTCTCCAACATTTAATACTTTGTATAGTCATTTCTTCTTGGTGAATTGGCCCTTTTATTAATAAACAATGACTTCTTCATCCTTTATAACAGTTTTGCATTTGAAATCGTCTTTTCTGATGTTAGTATTGCTACTTCAGCTGTTTTTTGGTTACTATTTGCATGGAATACCTTTTTCCTATCTTCTACTTTTAACCTGGTTGTGTCCTGGAGTCTGAAGTGGGTCTCTTGTAGGCAACATATAGATGGCTCATATTTTTTTATCCATCCTATCAGTCTATGTCTTTTGATTGGGGAGTTCAATGCATTAACATTCAATGTTATTATGTAAAGGCATTACTTCTTCATCCATTTTTTCCTCGGATCTCTGTTGTAATATTGTTCTATTGTCTGTCTTCTTATCCTTTAGTTTACCCTCACTAATAATGTTCATTTCTAACTCTTCTCCAAAAACCTTGCCCTTGTTTTTCCTTTCATGCTGCAGCTCCCCTTTTAGTATTTCTTGTAATTCTGGTCTTTTGGTAACATAGTCTATCAGTTTTTGTTTGTGTGTGAAGTCATTGAACTCATCCTCTTTTTTAAGGACGGTTTTGATGGATACAGAATTCATGGCTGATCGTTTTTTTCTTTCAGTTCCTTAAATACATCATACCACTTTCTTCTTGCCTCCATGGTTTCTAATGAGAAGTCAGCACTTAATTTTATCAAGTTTCCCTTTTATGTGATGCTTTGCTTTTCTCTTGCTGCTTTCAGAATCCTCTCTTTACCTCTGATATTTGTCACTTTCTTTACTTCTGAATAGTAGGTGCCTTTGGGATAGGTCAATTAAGATTTATTCTGTTCAGTGTGTGTTGTACTTCTTGGATATTGATATTTATGTCTTTCGTAAGGGTTGGGAAGTTTTCGTTCTTTATTTCCTCAAATATTTTCTGCCATTTTTCCATTCTCTTCTACTTCTGGGACACCAATAACACAAACCTTTGTGCATTTCACATTTTCATTCAGTTCCCTGAAAGTCTGTTCCATTTTTCCAGTCTTTTCTTTTTCTGTTCTCCTGTCTTTTCCAGTTCAGATGTTTTGTCTTTGAAATCACTCATTCTGTCTTCAAGCATTTTTCAAATCTGCTCTTATATGCCCCTAATGTATTTTTAATCTCATCCATTGTGTCTTTCTTTCTCATAAAGTCTGTTACTTTTCTTTGCAGGCTTTCATTTGTTCTTTATACTGTACCAGTGTCCTCTTAATATCCTTTATTTCTTTTGTCATCTTTTCTTTAAATTCTTTGAAGTGATTTAGGAGAGTTGTATGATTATCACCGATTAATTTTCTTAAATCCTGTATCTCTTCAGAATATTTCTGTTTCCTAGAATGGCTTGTAATTTTTTGCTGATGTCTAGGCATCTGAATATGCTGGTGAATTTACTCTGACAGCTAATTGCTCTCTCTTGCCTATTGTTTTTTTTTCCACAGCTCTTCTTTGATATTTGGTTCAACTTATTCTAAGTCTTTAAATTTGCCCAGCTTATGTTTTAAAAATCAGGCGAGGGATTCACTAGTGGGGTGCAGATTTTGTCCCAGGGGTTGGATACAGAGAGTAGGGAGAACAGTTTTTGCCCATTCATTTTCCAGACCAGCTAGCAGATGGCGCCCATCGGTGTACCATTCCACAGAGGTGTTTCGCCTCTGCTTTCCTTTGTTCCTGTGTTGAATCTCCAGATCAGAGATTCAAAGTGAGTTCTGGTGACTGAATTCACTGAAAAAAAAGCACCCCAACCACTTCTCCCTTTTCTCTTGAAACAACTGACAGGGAGTAAGATGTCTGTTCCCCTCTCAGTTGGCTGAAGTGAGCCAGGGATTTTACCCCAGCTTAGTATCTTGGGGGTGGAGGAGGGTCCCCTTTCCGGCCACCGCAGGGCCTTGTAAAATCATGTTTGTTGTTCTGGCTTCTTTGACTCTCTGTCTGTCACCCTTCTGGGAGCTGTGTAGCACTGTCCTGATCTGCCGACCCCCAAAGCAGGTCACTTGGACATCTTTTGGCTCTTTCTCCATAGTTTTTGTGAGAGCATTCATCTCTGCCTATTAGTCCATCACCATCTTCCCACAATCCACTCTGTTCCATTTTTTCCATTCTCTTCTCTTTCTGTTCTCCTGTCTTTTCCAGTTTAGTGGTTCTCTCTTCAAAATCACTAATTCTGTCTTCAAGCATTTCAAATCTCTTATGTGCCTCTAATGTCTTTTTAATCTCATCCATCATGTCTTTCATTCTCATGAATGAAATGTTACTTTTCTCTGCAGGCTTTCAAATTGTTCTTCATGCTCACCCAGTGTGTTCTTGATATCCTTTATTTATTTAGTCATATCATCTTTAAATTCTTTTAAGTGATTTATGAGAGTTGTGTGAGTATCACTAATTAATTGTCTTATATCCTGTATCTCTTTAGGATATTTGTGTTTTTTTTTCTTTAGGCTGGGCCATCTCTTCCTGTTTCCTAGTATGGCTCATAATTTTTTGCTGATGTCTAGGCATCTGAATATGTTGGTGAATTTACTCTGATGGCCAATTTCTCTCTCTTGCTTATTTTTTTGGTCACAGCTCTTCTTTGATATTTGGTTCAACTTATTTTAAGTCTTTAAAATTGCCCAGCTTAAGTTATCAAAATCATGCCAGGGACTTACTAGTGGGATGTAGATTTTCTCCCAGGGGTTAGGATACAGATAGAACAAAGAACAGTTTTTGTCCATGCAATTTCCAGACCAGCCAGCAGATGGCACTTGCTAGTGCTGCTTTTCACAGAGGTGTTTCATTCTGGGCTTTCCTGTGCTCCTGTGCTGAATTTCCAGAGTGGAGATTCAAAGCAGGCTTTGCTGGCCAATTTCACTGAAGAAAAGCCCCCTGACTCCCTCTTCCCTTTACCTTGAAACAACTGACAGGGAGGAAGTTGTCTGTTCCCCTCTCAGTTGGCTGCAATGAGCCAGGAATTTTACCCCAATTTAATATCTTGGGGATGGAGGAGGTAAGTCCTTCCCAGCTGCTGCAGGAGCTTGATAACTCATGTTTGTCATTTCAGCATGTTTGTCTCTCTGTCCTTAACCCTCCTGGGAGTTGCCTACCTCTGTCGTGGCCTGCTGGCCCCCAAAGTGGATTCCTCAGACAGCTTTTGGCTCTTTCCATTGTTTTTGTGAGAGCATTGAACTACGCCTGTTAGTTTAACTCCATCTTCCCACAATTCCCTTCTAATGCAGTTTTACTAGGCAACTTTCCCTCTCTTCTCCTTTCTCTTTATCAGGCTTTCTCCATATTTTTTTCATGTGTGGAATGCAATTTTACAAGGTATGTTTTATCAAACATTTACATTTTTGCATTTGATATAATATTTAGTGGCATAGCATTTTGCCTATTTCTCTTATCTTGCTGCTATATGATGGAAAAGAAAATGTTCATTATCCAGATTTATAATTTTACTTTGCATTTGAAAGTGCTCTAATTTTTGAATTTTCTATTATACACAGATTTGAAAAAAAAAAACACTGTATACGAACATATATATTTTAAATTGTATGGTAATTATCTGGTAATATCTTCTTTGGCTCTTTTCAATCAGTGTTTCCTTCTAGCATGTGACTATTGTTGAAGCTTGTCTATTAAAATTCAAATCAGGTAACAAGGTGCAAATTGCCTCATGAATATTTTTCTTCCTCTTTTACAAATTCTCCCTCATGTTTATAGCTCTCTTCCTAGCAATACTTTCCATGATGCTGAGTTATCATACAGAATTACTGTGCAAATACAAGTGCTGTGGTTCTTAAATGAGATGTGTGCACATTTCTATCAAGTTGCCTTTGAAATGGAAACTCAACTGGTTAGCACATTAACTAGAGCATGAGAAGCTAATTAAGAATTCCCCCAATTCCCCAGGATGGGCTTAGTAGAGAAGCATAAATCAGTTTTCAAAGTTCTTAAACTCACATAGAAGTTTTTGATAGAGGCAATGTGGTAATCTCACTCCTGCGGCTTTTAGATGTAGCCTCACTAAGTTGCTTATGAAAATGTGATTTCTCAGGGCTTTGGGCAAATTTGATTTCAGGGAAGGAGCCAAGGAATTTTTGGCACAGTGCTGGAGTGACAGTTTAATATTATTGGGAGAAGAGAGTGGAAATGCACGTTTTTCCATTTCAGTCTTTCTATATTGTCAATAGGATTGGCACTATTATTATCTCTGGATTTGTCACAGGCCTATATTCTTGTTAGAAGTGAATATAAAGTAAATTGTAATTTGACATGAAATTTGTTTTAAAAGATGTGAGGGGGTAGGGTGGAAAGGTTCGAGTCTAGAAAGGAGTCAGCATTTTAAAACTTAACTGCTGAAACTTTATATTATTTTTGGATCGATGTTGCTATTAAAGACAGCTGCAGGGAGTCTCCACTTGTTCACTGGGTCAGAATGTTGTAAATCACAGAACCAGGTGTCACCTACCAGTGAATCTGTCACCAGTGTGAGAGCATTAGCTCAGGCAATTCCCAGATACTCCCGCCCCAAGATCAACCCCACCTCCATTGGCATTCTGGCCTTTAACTCCTTCTAACACTTGGATACTGGAGAACATCTGTTAAATGCAAAGATACAAGAAGATTTCAAGCTTCATTCTTCCATTCATTGATCTATTGCTTTACTTTCTGATTCATTCCATAACAATCTGCTGAGCATATTTAGTTCTTTAGGTGGGTGAAAAGAGTTTGCTCTGTCTTGTTTTCCTTTTTGCTTTTCTTTTAATCAGAATTTTATTCCTCAACAACAAAAATCACATGTACAGATTTCAATGGGAAAACCAATAAAAACTCCTCCTATCAGTTGAAAGTCTTAAAAACCAGAATTGAGGATTTCAATAATCAGACAGAAGAATTTCTGCCTCAACTTCAGTCAACTTATTCTGGGGAATTTGGACTTGCCAGACTTCAGAACCCCCTTTAACAGAGTTTTGAGCTCATGGCCTTCCCTACAGAATTTGGACTCAGTCAGAAGAAGTCTGAAGTCAAAGGAAGCCAGACATCAGCAGAAATCAGAGGAACAGACACAAGGAGCTAGAGACTGCCATATGTCAGAGGCTTGCCGGGATGCTACAAACTCTGCGAGAAAGCAAGCCCTGCCAATATTTTGCTGTTGGACTTCTAGCCTCCAGTACCACGAGACAATAAATTTCTGCTTGTTAAGCTAACTCATTGTGTGGCATTTGTTCAAGCTGCCCTGGCAAACTAAGGCACTGTAAGGTGATTCATTTATCTGAATTTTCTAATTTCATAATCATGTTGCCTTTATATTTCAAGTTAAACTTGTCTCAATCTATACAAATCTTTGTTTTCAAAATGAAGTGGCATTGACACAGTGATGTCCTCTAATCAGGGGGATAAAAGGCAAATAGTGACAGACCTAGCAGACAAAGTTCTAAAGTGACCTTGGACAAATTATCTCTCTGAGTCTCAGTATTCTCATTTATAAATAGAGGTCCTTTCCACCTACCCTGTAATATTATAGTGAAAATATAATGTTATTATGTATATGTCCGTTACCTCATGCTATGCTTGGAACATGGTAAGTACTAAAGCTGTACTATAAAGGCTCAACAAATGGCAATCTGAAATACTTTTTTCTTCTTACTTTACGTTTCTTTTAATAAAAGTAGGATTTTATATGTCAGCTTCATTCAGATTAATATGATTATATAGTCAAAGAAGAAGATTACTATTAATCTATGTTGGGAAATTCTTCACTTTCATCTCTTACACACTAGTCTGTACTGAGATTTAATTACATTCAACCAAATTATTGAACACCTATAATTTGTCATGCACTCTACTAGGTGTTAGATAACAGAGATAAATATGACAAGGATTCTGCCCTCAAGGCAAGATAAGGCATTCAAATAATTATACTGTAGTAAAAACTGTAATTATAGTAATAGGTATAAGATACAAGGGCATCACAGGAGGGCTTGATTAACTAGCTGTCTGTAGGGAAAGCAGAATAGGCTTCCCCAAAGGTATGACTTCTGAGGTGGGTTTTGATGGTTGATTACCATTTGGAGGCTGCAAATTCTAGTGAAGTGAAACAGCACAGACTAAGGCACAGAGAAAATCAGCTAATGTCCTTGAGGAATTTCAAGTGTATTCCTTGCTGGAGTATAATAAGGATGGGGAAGAGAGAATCCAGTTAAGGTCAGTGTTAATGGGAGAATCTTAGGAAAATCTCAATGCCCTCTGACATAAAGTATATTTTTTTCTTTATCTGGAGAAACAGAAGTATTTAAAATGTCTATTTTTTTATGAAGTATGTTTGATCAAGATCTGTGTGCCTTTTTCCCAGTCAATATACTGTACTCAGAAAATAGAAAATGTAACATCTGTGTAATCTCTGGCTCAATGTCTCCTTATTTGGAAATGGAGCTGGCTTGCTATCTATGATTTTATTAGAAAAAAATAAATTTGCACTCAGTTTAAAAGATTTATGAACAGATACCATTGTGGACCCACAAATCTGACCTTAGGAAAATAATAAAAGGGGCAAGATCTTCTCTATTTCCAATTAACAGTCACTTGGTAATAACCATAGAACTTGTCTGTGGAAGGGATCAAACTCCTCCATGTCCACTGTTATGACTAACTGAGCCAAACTACCTCAGGATTTTTTGTACATTTGAAGAAACCTTACCATTGACAAAGGGTTGGGCTCTCTGTGGCTCATATCTGCATGGTGAGTAGCACTGCCATGCAAGGCAAATAAAAGACAGTGAAAAGTATCCCTTGATATTTAAAAACTTTTTGTCTCAGTGTAATTTAAGAATTAATATAAATGTCTACCCACAGGGGGAAATATCTCTAAGATTGGAAGGTCCTAAAACTGCTACCTTATGAAAGCATGAAAGCACTTACATGTTTTGCTTGAGAGATGCCAGATGCCTTTGAATTGTTTGTAGATCTACTGTAAAACCATCTGAACCTTTTTAGGATAGTTTTTCTTTCTTTTTTAAAAAATAAATTCCCCAATTTCTTCCATTTTATTTGTCTATTCAGGTTTTACTCTATTGGAGTCAACGTTGGTAACTGGGGGTTGTTTCAAACAACAGGCATGAGTTAAAAGCACTTATTTCTATGCTCGCTGATCTTATAATTCTTGACGTTTATGGTTTAAAGCTGCAGTCCTCTCTCTCCAAGTGTGTATTTCCCCATCTAGGAGAAAAACCTTATATTCAAATATCCTGGCTCCATACCCATCAGTCACCCACCTGCAGGTGTGTAGAGGAGTGAACTACAAGCCAGCATCCATGCAGATGAAGAATAGCTAGTCCCCATAAGATGGAACACAGGTTTGTTTTACTGTGAATAAGAACTTACAGAGATTAATTAAAATTAATGTTTCTGTTGTTTATATGTATATATTTTTAAATCTATTGTTTATTTTAGAAAGTTTACATTGTAAGCAGGAGAATAAGGTATATTGTTATTCATTCATCTACTCATTATATATTACTCAACATACATTCAGAGGAAAATATTTCATCACATATCATGAAAAGATGGGAGTACTAATGAGATACCTTAAAATACTGGTAATGGAAGCATCTCCAAACAAAAGAAAGTCATCCTTACTTCCAGATAACATATCATAAAGGGTTTAAGTAAGCTACTTTAGAAGATCAAAATAACTGACACTGTGTATTTGATCGGATTATTGCTAGCATATATATCAACCTATCCACCAACAATTATTGAGAATAAAAACTGTGGGTCATTTATGGGATAACTAGCCCTGGCACTTTGATTGTTTCAGCTTACTATGATTTGTAAAGGGCAGGAACATGTTGAAACTTAAGTCCAAGGAAACAAAACGTAGGGGTCTTAAACCTAGCAAGAAGGAATTTTATCCCTGTGGCACTTGGCTAGGACCAAAGAAGTAAAGGCAGGGAACCCTCTACTAGAAACTTGTCAAACCTAGATTTTTAGTAAGAATTGATAAGACTGATCACTTACAAGTGGACTTTATTTTCCCTTGATTCCTACCACAATTGCCATATCCCTTCCCCACTCCACATTTTTAAGGGTTTTATTATCTTTTATTTTATTATGGATACATCCTATTACAAATTCAGCCTACTATCATTGCTTAAAATCTTTCTTTTATATGATGACAGCTAATTGTTTTTAATTGAATGTTTTCCAACTTTAATTCATTGTCTTTAAAATGTTGATATCATATTGCAACCTTGTCTTTATTTCTCTATACATTATGCTTTTATTTCAATGAGGGAAACCAAATGGAATCCAATAAATTATGAAGCTGTTTCAAACTCAACCTCCTGCTAAAGAAGCTAATACACTCTAAAGCAAGGAACAAACAAAACAATTTGAAAGATATCCATCTCTCTATAAACAGGACCTACAAGCAATTTAGCAAAGATGTCTGATAATAAAGAGGTTTTAACATGGAAAACAAAGTGCTTATAGACAAAGTTTTCTGTTGGCTTCTACCTCCAAATTCAATCCTTTCCTACTTGCTGCAAGCAATTGTATGACTGAGCAAGTATTGGGAAACCTTTGTCATTCAAGTATTTCTTTATGGGTCAAAGAAGACTCAAATTATGCTCAGGTAAACAAGGAGGGGAACTATGAAGAATCTACCTAAAAATACTTTTTGCATGTGAAACTTGCAAATGTTAATGAAAAATAAGGACAATAAATAAAATATATGATACTATGCAAATATTTGTAACAAACAATTAACAAAAATACATTTTTGAAGGGGAAACTATAGGGATAGAAGACACATTTGTATAATTTTATATTTTCAAGAGAATATTTTAATCAACTCTATAAAATAAGAGATAAAAAGAATTTGGAAGGGTTTCAGAATTCACTTAAAGTACAAGTATATCAGTATTGCAAGCAAAACTCACAAACATTGTAGGAGATAAAGAGGAAAACAACTGGAACTGAATGCAATGCAATGAAAGAGATAAATTAGTTAAAAATAAGATGATTTAATTGAAGGACAAATGAGACTGATGAATCAGATTGGTAACTGGTATGACTGAAGAAATGAGCTACCAAGTAAATAGGAAAAAAGGTACTTCATAATATGAAAGATTGTTTTATTGAAATAAAGGAAAATCTAAAACTGTGGGTCATAGGGTCAACCTAAAAAGGCACAATTACTTAAAAATTCCACCAGAGACATCCTGGTGACAATATGTATTTAAAAGTATAGAACATTTCTGATACAAATCTGAGCCAATAAAACTGGTTACTTCCAAATACTAAAGCAAAATATGTCTCATTTTGGATACCTCTACCTAGATGATATTTTAATAAGGTAAATTCTATGGACTACTTTAACACAGCCCTTTTCTTCATTCCTCTGTAGACAGAGATGTTCCTATTTAACTTATAAAAATTTAAGTTAGTGTTTCTTTTTTTAAATTTAGACGATTTATTGAGATATAATCCACTTACCAGGCAATTCACCATGTAAAGTGTAAAATTAAATGATATTTGGTGTATTCATAGATATGTGGAACCATCACCACAATAAATTTTAAAACATTTTTATCACCTCAAAAAGAAACCTCCTACTCTTTAACTATCAGCACTCTGTCCCCGACTCGCAAGCCCTAGGCAACCACTAATTTACTTTCAATCTCCACAGATTTCCTTATTTTGGATTTTTGTATGAATGAAATCATATAATATGTGTTTTTCACTTTACATAATGTTTTTAAGGTTCATCTGAGGTATAAAGCATATAATAGTACATTTCCTTTTTATGACTAAATAATAATCTACTGTATGCATATATCACATTTGCTTACCTATTTGTCTGTTATTGAACATTTATTTCCACCTTTTTGTTATTGTCAATAATGCTGCTACAAACATCTGTGTACAAGTTTTTGAGTGCATATATAAAACATTCACTTCTCTTGGGAATATAACTAGAAATGGAATTACTAGATCTTATGATAACTCAATGTTTAATCATTTGAGGAATGCCAGGCTATTTTCCATTTTGTATTCCTACCAGCAATATACAAAGGCTAAGATTTCTCCATATCATTACAAAACTTGTAATATTCTGTCCTTTGAATAGTAGCCATTCTAGTGGGTGTGAAATTGTATCTCATTGTGATTTTGATTTGAATTTCCCTGATGACCAATAATGTCGAGCATCTTTTCATGAGCTTTTTGGTCATTTGTAATCTTGCTTGGACAAAATGTCTAGTCATATCCTTTGCCTAATTTGAATTGCATTTTTTTTTATTATTATTGAGTTGTAATAGTTATTTATATGTTCCAGATACAAGTCATTTATGAGACATATGATTTGCAAATATTTTCTCCCATTCTGTGGGTTGTATT
>JAQZBX010004663.1:0-59269 GCA_029593785.1 Cabassous unicinctus | reverse complement strand
TCCATCACCTGAAAAACTCAAACTCATCCGTCAGATCCCTGGTTAGATAGCACCTCCTTCAGGAAGCCCTCCCTGAACCCCTGGTCTGAGTTAGATGACACTTGCCCTTGCTTCCAAAGCCCTCATACCTCTGCATCCTGGCACTTACCACACATTACTGCCTGGTCTCAACTAGACTGTGAGCTCCGAGTACCTCTAGCACTATGCTTGGTGCAATGTGTACTCAATAAATACTTGTTGATTGAGCCGACTTGATTTAGGGGCTGGAAGGAGACGTTACAGAATCCAACTTTGCCCATCTATGTCATAGATTGAAAAATTATGAAAGATAACATTTGGAAGATAAAAAAGAGTTTGGTTATGAATCTGAACTTCCTGCCTCTCACTGAAGGCCACACAGGGGTAGAGGAAATGGCTGCAGGGTGGGAGCCTCCCACCACTCCACTCAGACATCAACAGACCCTGGGAGACGCAGAAGCAGGCGCTTACTCCTCTGAGGGCATGCTGCTGGCCTCCCCTCCCCACCTGCCCAGTGCATCAACTCTGCCTCACAGGAAGGGACTGTGAAACCTCAAGCTTTTGCCTTGAAATTAGAGGCATCTAAACCTGTAGCTTAAGAACTTTTGCCACATATAATTATTGACCTGAGACATCAGTCACCTTCAAAAATTCTGCGCTGACAGAGGGCAAAAGAAAAGCGTCTAGAATATCAAAAGGTAAAGGGTCCAGATTAAAAAGGGAGATGCAAGGAGGGCTTTTCCCAAGTCCCAGCCTTTAATTGACTCCAGTCTCTGCCGAGCACCTTGGCTTCCTTTGTCAGCCTGTGGGGAGACGGTGTGGGCTCTACTGACAGCCACAGCTCCTGTGGATCAGTGTGGGCCGCCAGCCACGTTTCCCAGAAAGCTCTCCTCTTGCTGCCATGCTGGGTGCCACAAGCAATCAACGTCTGGGAATGACAAGTCTGTTGAAAGGATGGCTATGAAGCTGGGGCACAGTTTGGAGCACAGAAGTGAATAGTTTCCCCCCGCCCCCAAAGTGTAAGACTCCAGAGAAGCATCTAGAATATCAAAGGGTGAGATCCCAGGCCTGAGACTTGACAGAGCCTGGGCCAAAGGGAGGCAGGTTGGAATTTTTATTCAAAGGTCAGTTGAGTAAATTCCATAGTCAGCTCATTTCTTTGGGTCCTAGCTTACCAATCTGTGAAGTGGTTCTAGAAATCTATAGGCATAAGACAAATCAGAGAAATTCCTGCAGAAAGCCTTAGAAACCAAGAAAGCTCATTCTGCATGGAGGACACAGGCCATGGGGACACATGTTTCAACATTCTTTTTTTTTTAAGGTTCTTTAGCATTTAACTTTTTTGGAAAGAAATACAAAAATGGACCAAAGGGCTTTTGAATTACAAATGAAGGCTGTGCCTATTAGTCTATTGGAACACCACAGGGCCCCTCCCACCATGGACGGCACCCCTCCCCTATTCATCTCTCTGGTGGGTGCATGGGAGACAGTGGGGAGATGTTTTGTATGATCAGCATGTCATTTAGGGTAGATATCGCTATCAAAAGGAATGTCAAATGGAAAAAACAAAATAATAAATAAATCTGTTTAACAGCTATGGACTGTCATCTCTTGCTCTTTAGATTTCTGTTCCTTGCTTTTTTTATTGTGAATTCCTCATCAACCCGTGGGACTTTGCTGGGCAAATCCCAGGCCTCCTTCAGTTGCTGGGCTGTGCTTATTAAATGTGGATGAATGTCAATGTCATCCAGCTCATTAATAATTGATTTCCAGCCCTGTCTCTATTTGCAGAGCAGAAGCCACTTACAGAGTCTATTATTTCAACTCTGTGTGTGGGTCACAGGGCCAAAGAGGTTCCACCAGGGATAACCTTTGTTGATGGTGATCACCATGACAACCCCACACATCTCCAGCTTCAACTCAGATGCCCGAAAAGATGCCGAGTCCTGCCCTGCAGAAAGAATGGCCTGGAGTTTATTGAACTAAATGGCTATATGAGCAACACTCCTGGCACAATGTGATTTTTCCGTTTTAATTTTTTGGTCTTTGTCGAGCAGCATTGTGCTCTTTAATGAACACTTTTGGAAACCACTATGGAAAAGGGCATTCTCAGATTCAAAAAACAAAACCTTGTTTTTCTTTCTGTCTCCTTAGACAAAAATATAAAGACAAGGTAAATCCCCCTCTGGCTGCTTTGAGGTCACTGTAAGTCAATGAAACCTGTATAATCCCATATAGTCAATTGTTTCTTCTCCACTCTACCAAAGGCTGCAAGATTAGACTGGAAGAATTACTGTTTTGCTTTTAACCACCTATTTGTAGTTTGTCCTACGAGCCATGCTTCCTCTATCCCTCTACCCCTTCTTTGAAGATCTCTCCCCACTAAATTAATGTTTAACAATTAAATGAAGTCAACAGAGAATTTTGAAAGATCCACACAATTACAGATTGGGTGGGTGTGCAGATCCTTTAATTTAAGTGGGAAATGTTTCCCAAATTATGGCCTGAGACCTCATTGCTAATTACATAATTTTCTGCATCTGAAAAAATATAAGCTGAGAAAATGCAAACAGAATCACACCGATAATCAGAGAGAAAAATCTGGAAGTGGGTCCATCTATTATTTTAGAAAATAGAGCTACTAGCCATATCAAGGAAGAGTGTGTAAAAGAAACACAGTGTTAGAACCCAGCATAGCCTGAGAGATTATCTGTCCTATATTTGCCAAGCTGAAGCAGAGCGTGGGATTAAACAAGACCATCGTGGCCAAATGTGTTTGGTAAATATTTCATCCATTCTTGGAGATTTTCTAAAGGCACATTATTATATTGAAGACTCTGCTAAGCCATGCAATGAGAAGACATTTCACTTTTGTTTAGTCCAGAATTGGCCGAATTTATATTGTGCATTTAAAAAAATTAAGTGGTGTTTATTGAAAAAATAAGTGAAAAATATTTTTAAATATGTATTTTAAGTAATGCTGTTTTTTGTTTATTAGTTTGTTTTTTAGAGTAGGAAAAGGATTAAAGAGTTTATTAAGAAACAAGAAAAGAAAACCGTACACAACCCTAGGCATGGCGGCGGGCGTGCTGCAGGGCGAGATGCGCAAGTGGAGCCCCAGGTTAAGGCTTTAATGCTGTTTTAATACACCCTGTGGGGAATCTTTGTGTTTTGTTTTGTTCTGAAACTTTCTAAGGTCCTGTGGAACCCGTGTCGCAGAATACACTTTGGGAAATGGTGATTGAATCCCATAGTCTTATCCTATAAACAAAGACATAGAAGCCCAGAGAGAGGAAAGGATTTGGTCAGGGTCCGCAGGGTGACTTGAGGGGTTCTTTGGGGCGGAGTATGGTAGATAGCCGCTACCCCAAGCCAATGCCCTATGGATTAGACCCCACTCCACACATTACGTCCCCCCTGAGCGGTGAGAACACAGCAGTGGGACCTAGACTGGTTGGTCTTCAGGTTATGACTGGAATAAGTCAACGAGCCTTTCTTGGACACCTTCAAAAGATTGTGATTTCAAGAAGGAAGACTTTGGACTGGGGGAATTGGGGTGATGTGCACTCGGGAACCTGGGGTGCCAGCTATTAGAGAAGCTGCCCGCCAAGCATTCATGTGGCTCATTTCCCACTTTGCTCTTGTCCTCTGGCCATAGCTTAGCATGGTGATGATGTTCTGGACTGTGAGTTAGGGGATTCAGTCAGTGTCATTTAAAGCACTGAGCCTTGTTATAAAACGTGGATGCTGAGGTGGCTAGGCGGTAGGAGCAAGACATAGCCTATCTTTCCTTGGGAGAAGTAAATACAAGGTTTCATGAAAGCTCAGCCACTGGCTTGCTGTTTGAGCTCAGGGCATGCCTTCTCATCCCGGGCCTGAGATTCCCCAGCTGTAAAATGAGGGAGGTGTATCTCAGCGTCTTGAGATCCCCTCTCAGCTTTAACATTCTTTATCTAATCCCAGGAGTGTCACTCAAAACTACATTCACAAACAACTGTACCATGAATAGCTGCTTTTTAAAATCAAAGTCTTCTGTGTGAAAGAAATGCCTTTGTTCTTTTAAAAAGCAAAGTCAGTTCCTACCAGCACCCCACAGTCCAAAAGCTTATGCAAAGCGCCTGCTATTTCTGGGAGGTGCCTAGGGCAGCCCTGTGAGGTTTGGCTGTTCCTGTAGTCCCCAGGGATCGCAAGACCCTCAGATAACAGCTTCTCTTTTTATAGTCTGGGTCCCACTCCCTATAAAGAAAGGGAGAGGTACAGATGTGCAGGAGCATATATATATATATAAGTTTTCTTTGGAAGAGAATTTCAGAAACTCAGAAAAATTAGGTCCAAAGTTCGGGTTCAGCTCAGGTCCTCCTCCTGAACAAAAGTCCCCATTCCTGAAATGCTATCTGAGAGAAAACAATTTCATTCAGGACGTCAAGCTGTGAAGTCATCAAGCTTGAAAAACATCAACCTCCCAGACCGCCGTCTGTTATGCTAGCCACATGCAATGTACAAGGTTGCTAACTTTTTGGCCAGAACATCAAATTCCGTGTTTTCAGAAATGAAGATGACAAACAACTTTACTTTTACAAAGACTTTAAGCCAGCCAAAAACAGACCAGCTCCCCCTTCGGGCTCAGCAAAACAACAGCTTTGACGAAAGGCCTCTGATTGTCAAGTCAGGCCACTGGCGCTGGCTGGGATTTGGACCCTGCATCTTAGCTGACAAGAGCCCCCGTTTTAGAGATCCTGGAGGAAAAGCCACTGACTTTCCATTGTAAACAAAAGCTTGGAAGGCCTGTCCCAATTCTTGGCTCTTATCTGGCTTGTGCATCTGATTATCTCTGGTAAGAAAAGTTCACAGGACAGTTTAATGATCCGTGTGGAGAGCAGCTTTCATAATCTTCACTGCTTTCCTCATCATAAAAATTGGCTATTCCTTAGCACATACCATGCACAGCATCTAAAAATTGAGCAGCTAACTGTCTATACAAAATGGGTTGTCTAAAACGTCGGACAAGGACTGTCATTCGCTTTCAAGTAGTAATCCAAACAAGAATGTTTCTGCCCCCGTGAGTGTCACAGATGTTGAAAACAGACAAGTCAGCGAGCTAATGTGGTTTGAATCAATTCAGGCCAAACAGATACTAAGTCAAGTAGCTAGACTTGAAAGGATTTTAAGGGTCCTCACAATTTCATGCCAAACTACCCTTTATTGGGCACTGCTATGTGCCAGGCACTGTGCAAGGCATGGATATATGTCATCTTTAATCCTCAGAGTGATACCTCATAGACAATATTTTAAAACCCATTTCATAGGTTGGAAAACTGAGGCTCAGAAAACCTCAGAACTCATCCAAGGTCACAAGGCTCATAGTTGAAATCAGGATTTGAATCCAAGTCTGCAAAGTTAGGTTCTTTCCCCTAGATCTTGCTGAAAATACCAGTTCTCATTCTACTCAGTACAACTATAGTAGCATTCGCTACTTCCTTGTGCCACTTTAGCCCCCAAATTCTGAGACTATGGAAGATTGTATCAAAAAAAGAGAACACTGCTCAAGATGGCAAATACATCTTACCTAGAGTGCTAAATGAGACGGGCAGTCCCTAGATGCCTGCAGAGCTGCGTTCACTGAGCCTAGGCGAAGAGAGAGCTGGGAGTTATGGGTGATGCCTGACATGGGAGCAGGGGGTAGAGGCCTCCGGATCACATAGTTTCAGACTCTGATTTATAAGATACTATCGGGACCAAAATACATCTCCATCTCTCTCTCTCTCTCTCTCTTGCCTTTAATAGGTAACAGGCAGTGACATATAGCATCAAACTACTTTCCCAAGGACTTACTCTAGCGGTAAAATATCCAAGACCCAAAAAAGAAAAGATAGCACAGATCCACTTTCATGCAAACAATGAAGAGCTCTGAGCGTTTCTCCTAACCTTTTCTCTTTTGCACCTTCTCACTGAGTGTAGCTCCAGGCCACCTATTTCATCCAAATTTGTGCCTAATTCAAGGTGACCCATAGCGTGCCTTACAGCAGACCAGACATCTCTGGACTGAAGCAAACATTAAGGTTCAAAGAGCACTCCAAGAATTCTAATGTTCCGTTGTGGCCAATACTTATCTCCTTCTGCCTCCGACGTCCACCCACAAAACTTCTCATCTTCCTACACAATCATATATAGTTACTCTCGGCTTCTGCTCCTCAGGGAAGGGCATCCTCCATGCAGATCCCTCCTAGGTTTTGGCCACTGGGATCATTTCCTAGACCCCTTGGCTGCTCAAAGCTTCTACCTGCCCCCCTCGCCCCCCAGTATTCTTCTGCAAGCCTGAGAGACTCCTTTCTCCTCGCCTGCCTTCTTGACTTCCCGTGCCTGCTGTGTTTAATCTGTCCTCCATCCGTCTCTGAACTCCATCAGACCTTGTCTCTGGGGGGACTGGAGGAGCAAGGCTGAAAAAACAGCAGGGGCTGCTGAGGAGTTGTTTGGGAGGGAAGCGGCAGTAAAGGGCTCTCCACGCGTAAGCAGTCAAGTATCTGAACTCCGAGGGAGAGCTGAAGGCAGACAAGGTTTATATCAGCCTGTAATATCGGGGGCCAGAGCTTAGACTAATAGGAAGAAATAAAAAATGGGAATGTTTCGGCTGGACATCAAGAAAAACATCCTGATGAAAAGGCAAGGCTCCCACGTGGGGGATGTTCTCGTAAAGATGAGTGAGTGGCCAGGGCACGGCTGTGCTCTCCCCCAACTCGGCTCCAGGGTGATTAGGAAGGAGTCAGCGCTGCCTTGGGCGGGCTGGGGGCTGGCTGCCCTCTGGCATGCCCGCCTTGGAGAAGACCGTGGAGGTGGGTCGTGGGGATGACACAGCGAGCAGTCAACCTCACCCCAAAAGTCTCTCTTTATTGTGAGATTCAAGGAGACACTTAAGCTAAATCAAGAAAATGGGAGTTTCGGGAAGGATTTAGTCGTGCGTAGGATCTGAAGAAGTGTCAGCAGCTGGGGAAGCAGGAACTCCTCTCTCCTGCTCGTGCTGGCTCTGCTGTGCATGTCCCACCGTGCTGACCCTCTTCTTGACCTCAGGCCTTCTGCTTCCTCATAACTTCAGCTTGCATCTCGTGGCTGCCCCGGCCTCTTCTGCCACGCCAGTCTTGCAGCCTTACCTCTCACAGCTAATCAACTCTACCTCTCCATGTTCCTCAGTTCAGATTCCCAAGAACGAGAATCTTCATGGGATCCTGGAAGGTCAAATCATAGGTCGCCATCCAGGTGATGAGGTGCGGTGCTATTGGCTCAGCTGTCCAGCCATTGTCCCACCTGGGATGGCTGGGGCAGGGCAGAGCCGCATGGGCCTATCCAGGGCTGCCCAGGCAGCAGGAGCTGTGGAGGGGGGAGGCTTCTTTAGAAAGGGACGTGGGCCCTTAGGTACCACCAGACCTTTTTGGGACTCTCTCTCTCCAGCTTTAAAACATATACCCCTCAGTCCTCCAAGTTCCAAGTTTCAGCCACCGCATTAGAGCCATGTGAGTACCCGCTCCTGAACTCCAAGGCCCTCCAGCTCGGGTTGGGCAAGTGCTCAGGAGACAGAAAAGAGGCCACCTTCCCACTCACACATATGGCCCCGTGACTGGCTCCTGGGTTTATTGGGCCTCAATAACAGTCTTTTATTCCTGACTGATGTGCCGTTTGTCCCCAGCTTGCCCCACCCCCTGCACCTTCTGCCACATCCACCCTTGGCTTCTGGCCATGAACAGAGCAGGCTTCACTGCCCAGGATGTCCTGCCGCTTCCCCCACCCCCGTATCAATCAGCCAGACTGTCCTTCCATGAATGCCCCCTGGGGGATTGTTTTCCTCCCACTTCTCAGAGTCATTTAGGACAACTCTGAATTCCAAACTGTTTGCCACACACTGGCTTCTTGCTTAATACACATTTAAGATACATTAAAGGTTCACCATAACACGGCACAGTTTAAAGTTGAGGAATCCCTTCTTAGACCCTTACCAGGAGCAGGGAAGGAGAAGAGTTGGGGGGGTGGGCAAGAGGAAGGAGAGGGAGGGGAAGGGACACTCCAACAGTCACCATCATTCAACACAACAACAAACAAATCACCACAGCGATGGCCACCGTGAACTGTGTGTCTGTTGCGTGCCAGGCACTGTACTATGACAATCACCTCATCGAAACCTCAAAGTACCCTATGAAATAAGATCTAGTATCATCTCTATTGAACAGAGGAGGAAATATGTCTCAGAAAGTTTAAATAGCCTGCCCAAGGTCTTGCAGCTCATGTCAGGCATGGGATTTGACACCCAGTTAGTCTTTACTAAAGGTATATACTTTTGTAGTTGTCATCGTTACCTTATTGTCATGTAATATATATAATAGCTCCCATTTTTCTCATCTCTTCTATTGTACATTCATTTGTATTCTTGGTTATCATTTTCTGGCTTTGGGGGTGCTTTCTCCAAAGGACTTTTCCTCTCCCATCTAATCAATCACCAAGTCCTGCTTTTATCTTCATAATATCTTTGGAAACCAGCCCCTATTTTCCATCCTCACTGCTGCAACTGCCGCGTCTCTAAGACTCCTGTCGTGGTTTCCTAACGGGTTCCCTGCCTCCAGTCTCGGCACGCTCTCCGTCCACACCCCAACTGGATCCAAAGGCCTCGTTCTAAGAATCAGACCCACTTATGTGACTTTGCTGGGGAAGGGCTCTAGAAGGAAGGAGTGGTAAGAAGCAGAGAGGCTCCCGGGACGTACAGAGAATGCTGATGTCCTGCTGCCTCTCTGCGGAGCTGCAAAACGGAAGCAGGTGGGAAGCTGGGTTGCAGCAGCACATCAGGCTCGTAACCAGGGAAGAACTGAGCATCTGAGGAAGAGCTCATCCCCTCGGTGGGACTCCCGGGGCGACTCTGCTCCTGCTAGTAACTGTTCTCACCAAGAGGCGCTCAGTACCAGAAAATTTTTGTGCTCCAGGAAAGAGTTTCTGCATTTGTCACATGAAGCAGAAACAGTACCCAAACAGTACAAAGACTAGGATGGGAGTGAAGGAGTTAAACAGAGGATGGCAAGCTGGGCTCACACCTGCTGCGCTGAGGCATGGCCCACTGGGCTAGGGGAGCTGCTGGGGGTGCAAGGAGCATGGCACAGGATTCTGGGGTGTGGTTCAGGGCTCAGTGGGGCTGGACAGCTTGGAGTCCCTGGAGGAACTGCAAGGAACAAGGGAGCTGGAGAACCCCAACAGGCGGCCCTGGGTCCCCGCTCTCTGCTGTTGGTGCCTCGCTTTGGGGCTTTGAGCATTCGCTGGCCCCTAGTGCACCCAGGGGCACTCGATCACTATTTGAGACACGAACAGGAAGTGAGGAGGAGCCGCTGACCAGGGGCCAGGCAGCATCACTGCCTCTGCAGGTAGGGGGGAGGCCAGGTAAAACTTCTGGAGGACGTCTGGACACCTGCATCCACGGTGAACAAAATGAAAACGATAGCAGCAGCAGCGAGCTAGGAGTGCCATTGCAGCCCCCGGCCCCACGGCTGCTCCTTCACAGGCCAGGCACGCTCTCGCCCCGGGGCCTGTGCCCTCCGCCAGGAGCAGTCTTCCCTCGCTCCTGTGGAATCTGCACATGCCACGTCCCAGGGAGACCCTCTCTGGTCACCTATTAACCCTGTTCCTTACCACCCTCCGCCTCCTCTTTGCTGCATTTTCCTCCAAGGCACTTCCACCCTCTTCTGACACAGGGCCCCGTTTCTTTATCTGATTTATTATCTGTTTCCTCCACTGGAAGGCAGGCCCCGTGACGGCAGGGGTTTTAGTCTATTTTGCTCACCGCTATGTTGCTAGGGCCAAGCACAGTGTCTAATGTTGCTAAATGAACATTGGTTGAATGAATCTTACTTAATTGTCACAATGACACCAGTGAAAACCTGGTGTTGTGGCTCTCCCCATTTCATGGATGAGGAAACTGAGGCTCAGTGAAGAAGGGAACTGCGTAAGCAACAAATGGCCAGTAAGTGGTGGAAACTGAAGCGTTTGGGTTCAGTGATGCCCCCAGCTCTCTCTCCTGAGGTGTGAAAGCCCATTTAAGCCCATGTCCCTTTCCTGATAGGAGGTGGACTCGAAGGTGGTTTGGGTGCTCTCTTTGGAACAAGAGATTGAGTCTTGTTTTTCCCACTCAGCTCTGAGACTTTGAGGACATATTCAACATTGTTGAATTTCCACTCGCTGCAAAACGGGAATAATAGCGCAGGTCTGTAGGGGTGTCAGCAAGGCAGCAGGAGACGCTTGTAAACAGCATATTGCAGCACCTGGCACAAAGTGAATGGTAACGATCTTTATTGCAGTTGTTCCCAAAGGTTCCGCTGATGCCCAGCTCGGTTTCCCTACCTGCTCCATGCCTAGCGTCTGTCCACTTCCACCAACACTGAACCTCGTGGGGTGGGGAGCGCCCCTGGCTCACGATACCCTCTGGATCCATCAGGTCCTGGATGGTTCAGCCTCCGAGAGGCGGGGTGGGGCCCAGCGGGCCATGTTTGCAGCCCGGCAAATGTTCCTGGAGCCTTGTTTTTTGTTCTGTTGCTGGGCCATTTGTTTTTATAGCTTATCGTTTCTGTAGGGGGGCTTTGAAAGGCTGCCATTGCTCCAGTGGATGTTTCCGGTTCGCCTCCATCAAGCCACATTTAATGAAAACCAGTCTGAGGTCTTCTTTCTCATAAAATGTCTCATTGTTGCTCCGGCAGCTCCTCTTTGGAAATAATGAAGATGAACACACCCTCCGTGGGGAAGCACACAAAATCCCCCCCCCCCGGAGGAGAGCTGTGCTCGGTCCCTGGGAAGTTTCAGAGACTGGGGAGGGGAGAAAAGCAAGTGCAGCCTCTAACAGGGAGCAGAAGAAGTGGAGGCCCAGGAATCCTAAATACCGCAGACCTAGGGAGGGAGCTTGGGCTCCGGATCCCCTCTGAGGCAACAGTCGAATCAAAGATCTGCTCTGTTGAGAGGGGTGTTCTATGAGCCCTTCAACAAACACTGGAGTCCCAGGGAAGTGATGCAACAGACCCAGTGTCACATAGCAGAGCCGGGTTAGTCAGTGCTGAGTTGGGAACAGAAGCCAGTTCTCCTGGGTCCCCATCCAGAGCTCCTTCTGCTCTGGAGGACCTCAAGGGACAGGCCCAGGGGGCTGTCAGGCCTGGGCCTGAGGGGGAAGCTAGATGAGGCGCTCACTGTCTGCAGGAGGGAGCAGAGGGTCCAGCACACCAGCCGGCCGCTGGTTTCACAGACAGCGGGAAGCCTCCTCTGAACAAGAAATACAAGGATTTCAGGTGCATGGACTTGAAGGCCTGGCTGAAAAACCCTGCCCAACACGCAGGGCAGTTACCAGATATGTGAACCCCCTGGACAAACATGCCACATGGGACATGTCCCCCAGAGCATGGCCAGTTGAAAGGGACCCAGGGCTCTTCTGCTGGAGATACCATTATTCTTCTCTTTTCAGATATTTGTGGTCCTCCCAGTTACTCCTGATTTGCCCGCCACTCCATCTGCCACGCTCGCACTCACTTAAGTCCTTCTCTTCTGGGTTGGAAAATGAGAGCAGAAAGGAGAGGCTTATGCTGAAGCCTTTTGTGGACCCGACATCTATGGGTCAGGAAGGAGGTGATGGGAGTGAAGATGTCTGAATTCCATCTCCAGTCCAGGCTGGCAGGCATTCAAAAGCTGTGTGCCCTTTGATAGGTCACTTGACCTCTCTGTGACTCCGTTTTCCCACTTCTCAAAGAGGTGGCTGGTTGAGATCAGGAGTCCTGAGTGCACAGTCTTTACCTGAGCACCAAGAAGGCAACCATCCCACAATGGGAGTGGAAGGGACTGTGGCAAACTGGGAAGAGCCCATGCACCAACTAAAGGGGGCAGCCACCTCTTGGCTGTTTTTCAGACACACAGACTCGTGGTGGCTAGAGCCCCCATTTTTCAAGAGAAACCTATACCCCAGATCTGTATGTGAACTACCCAATTCTTAAATCTTGGCAACAATAACAGATGCTTAAGACACTGCGCATACAGGTCAAACAGAACGCATTTGTTCATCTCTGCAGTGCTCCTGGTTTTAGAATTCTGTGCCCATACTTGCTTATCGAAGAAAAGCAGAGGCACGTAGTAGACACAGAAATGAATTTGGCTGCACAAGACAGAAGCTGGTGTCCTGGACCCACCTCTTCCTCAGGGAACACATCACCTCCAGTTTTCAATTTCTTTGCCTATGAAACGGGCATGTGATACCTGTCCTACTGCTGCATCCATGTGGTGTGAGGATTATGCGAGAGCCCTTTTGCAAAAGGACTTGATGAAGGGTAGAGTGTCATGTCCTGGCTATACTCTTTATTTAAAAATTCTTCTCTCTCCACCGGGGATCCTGAGGCCTAATCCTGGAACTAAGCAGCTGTCTCCGAGGCTGCTCTCCCAAACCCAAATGCCTGAGACAATATGGAAACCAGATGCGGAGCAAACACCACCTTACCTTTTTTTTTTTCCCAGTGCTTTTGTAACTTTTCAAAGCCATTCCACATTCACGAGCTCTGATATCACTAATTCACAGCTGCCCTGCAAGGCTGTTAGATCAAGTAATATTACATTCCAGATGGGGAAACTGAGGCTCAGAGATAAAAATGCCTGGACCAAGGTCCCAGAGAATGTAAGTGGCACAAGATGAAGTTTCTGCTGCCCCCCCAGCCATCCTTTCTGGGTGGCCAGTCGCTTGCAAAGGAGACATCTTTCTGAGTACTTGCCTTAGCAAGTGTTTAGGCAGCCAAGGCATATTGGGAAATATTATTTTTAGGAGCAGTAGTAATAATGGTAAAAGCTGCTACTCCTAGCCACCATCACCTTTTGCCTGGAGAACTACTGCCAGCCAGCCACTGGGCTCCCTGTTTTCAGTTTTATCAACCCAGTCAACCTCGAAATCCAGGGTCATCTCTCCAAAAGGCCCTTTAGAGCCCAGACCCCACTTTTAAACCCAGCTTCTGGCTTGGCCCAGCCTGGTCCCTGCCTGTCTCTGCACACAGGCCTTCTTGCAGGAACACTCGCCTCCTTCCCTCCCTCTTCAGGACCTTTGCACCACCTGTTCCCCCTCAGCTCAAGTGTCACTGCCTCCAGGAAGCCCTCCCTGAAGCCCCCATTTTTGGCCATATCCTTCGTGACAAACTCTCGTAGAACTGTGGTCCTTTCCTTCAAAGCCCTTATCACAGTTAATGACTATACATTTAGGAGTGTAATTATTTTATTTAGTTCCATCTTCTCCATGATATCTAAGCTGCTCGAGGGCAGGGATCTCATCTCTTCATAGTCACCACCAGGAATGGTGTGCAGGAAATATTTATTGTACCAATGCATAAATAAATACACGAATTAGATGACACCCACTATCTCATGGAATCCTCCCCAAAACCTCAGGAGGAAGGTACTATGAATTGACCCTTGTTGCAGATGGGGTGATGGTCTAAGAAGGTCAGGAATGTGCCCAAGGTCACACAGCTAGTAAGAGGCAGGGAATTTGGTACAGGTCTACCTGGTTTCCCAATTTTCATGCATACGTGAGGTGAGAAAACAATAAACAACACCGCGAACCTTCATGTACCCACTTGGATTCAACAATTATCAGAAGTTCTACCTTTGTTTCAGCTAGCCCTCCTTCTTCCTTTTCTTTCTTTTTCTATTGCTAATGTGTTTTGAAACATACTCCAGGTCCCATACCGTTATACCCCTACCTACTTTCGAATTTAAGCCCACCCAAGTGCAATGTATGCACCTCCACGAGCTGTCCCAACCCCAACCCTGAGAATCAGAGGGACCTGGACTCTCAAAATGCAGAGAGGAGGCTTCCCAGTGCACTACCTGGAAGGGGAGGTCTGATTTCCACGGCCACTTGCAAGGTCTTAGCAGTTTCTTCCATGCTCCAGCAAGTCTCCACATAAACTGACCTTAGACAGGGCTGTGGGTGAGGCAAGTAACAAGACTTGCCCCTTCCACTCCAGAAACTTCACTCTGGCCTTCTCCACGGCCACACACTGTTTGCATTTTCACGTTGAGCCTGCCTGCTCCCCACCCCTTAACTGCTGCTTCCTCCCGCCTCCTTCTCCAGCTTTAAGGGGTCTGGACTCTCCCACCCCAGAGAAAGAGACCCATTTAATCTACCGGATTTACAAGCTGCATAAATAAGTTACACTGAACCATGGGGGAAAATGCACTCTTTTTTTTGTGAAAAAGCTCATTATATGATTTTGTTCTATTAAAATTGTTGGGTATAACTAACCCATGCAGCAAATTTGGAAAAGAAAAAAAAAAAGAGGAGAAAAGAAGGGACCCCTGAAAATGCCCCTGCTGGCAAGTCCCTAATTCTGCCTCAACATCCATATCATTCCTGTTTGTTCACAAACACTTGAATTGAGTTTTCCTCTAGGGAGAAGATAGAGGAACTTGCTTTATGTTGCTTTCTAATAATCTACTCTTTAAAAAAATCCATTTTTTAAATTGCCCAAATGGATTTAGGAATTAGAGTTTGAAACTGATCAAGCAAATTCATTCTTTTCTTATTAAATGGTTAATCCATTTGTAAACATTCTTATGCTTTAGGGTCATTTTATTTGGTTCTTGTAACTGAAGAATTTTGTGGAACTTCCAGAATTTGCTGTATTTCTTGATGATAACAGCAGCTAGTGATTAAAATGCACTGAGCATGGTGCTCGACATCCCACAGTAATAATTTTGTTTAATCCTCACAACAGCCCTATGAGAACACAGAAGTTTTGGGAGCTTAAGTAACTGGCCCAGGAGTCAGAGCCAGGAAATGGCGTGCCAGACTTGAATCTCACAGTCAAACCTCTGCATCATCAGAATTCTAATTTTCTAAGTAAAAAATATGCTAAGAGACCATGACTCTGTCAGTAGCAATCGAATTGTCTCTAGGAGGTACGGATATGGGTGACTTTTAGTTTCTTCCTGAAACTTTATTAAAATTTTCAAATCTTCTATAATGAATTATGGAATATTGCTTTGATAGCTGTCTTGTGGGGGAAATAATGTTATCTTTCTTGGATTTTCCAGGAAAGAGTGTCTGTCATGCTGTGTAAATACATCTAAGAGGAAATAACAAATCTTCGTGTTATTCTTGCATACACAGAGGCAGAATGCAGCATTCTAGGGTGCAGACAGCAGGGCCATCCTGGCTGTCCAACTCATCGTCTGTGACTGCACGGTGAGCTTCCCACCTTCCCTGGGTCTGGGTTTTCTCATTTGTGCAACGACACTGATGCATTTAAGGTCCCTTTTGACTACACATTTCTCTAGCCCTTTTAACTGCTCATGAAATAACCTAAATGGCCTCTTTGCCATGAAATATTCAAAGTCATTGGGTTATAAGAGATCATGATCTCCTCAACAGACAGATAGGACTTTTAGATATTTTCCATCCTTTTATTATCATGGCTTTCAATATAGGGGCACAGAGAGAACCCCCAAAGAATTAAGAGGCAGACTGTAGCTGGCCTCTTAGGGGCTGTGACAGGAGATGCAGGCTGTTTTCAGGAGACATCAAATGGCTAACCCCCTCCCCTGGGCTATAGAGGGTCTCTGGCCACTGTGACTTACCCCTTCCTCACCCCACCCAGAGAGCACTTTGGAGGGCAAGCAAGAGGGAGGCTCCTGCAAGGACAGCCTTGGAATCTCCCTCATTGAAAGACCAGTGAGTTGCATGGTTGGGATTTTTCTCTGCTGCCCCCCAGGTGGCTGAGCTTCCAGGCACATGCCCCAGCTGCAGGCTGGCCTTGTTTTAAACGAGTTAGGGCCAAGGGCTACCTCCAGCCTCCTCAGAGAGCCTGGGTTCTGGGGACCAGTAACCATCTCTCCGCCCAGGCCCCTGGAAAGGCTGCAGCTGCTCTGCCCGCTAAGCCTCCAGCTCCCACCTGGCCCTGGAAAGGAAGGAAGTGGGCCTTGGCTGCCTGTGAGGTGGGGCCCGAAGCCGACCAGAGCCTTGGCTCCCAGACAGGAACTTCACCAGCGACTCTGTGGATTCCATTTCCCATCACCACACCCAGCCACCTTGGGGGAGTTGGCAGGCGGCATTGCAGAGCAAAATCAAAATGCAGGCACGGATAACAGGAATAATACGAATAATCCTAATAATCTGAGCCCTGCTGCTCTCGCTAACAGGACCATAAAGGGCATTTGTTTCTAATTAAACACCAAAACCCTAAACCTTTCAACTCTGCATCCCCAACTACTGTAAATGTTTATGGAAAATGGGAAATTCTCATTTAATTCAAACCATGCCAGAAAGGCATTTTCGTTGTCTATCAGCCCCCAGCTTGAGCACATCTGAGCTTTAAATGAAGAAAGGCAGCAGACCTGCTAGCAGAGCTCAGTCCTGGGCAGACCTGGACGAGCAAACGGCATCTCCTCATCACAGCCAGCCTCTTCCAGAAAGAGAAATGGTACCAGAGGTGCTAACATTTGGGTGTGTGTGTGGGGAGAACCACAGACACCTCAGAAACCCCTTAGGCTGCACAGCAAAGGGGTTAAGAGTGGAAGTTCCGGAATCAGAAAGCCTGCTCCATCCCTTCCCACCTGGGTGATCCTGGGCAAGAGCACTCCTGAGTCTCGGTGCTTCAAGGATCCTTGTGACAATGAAGTGGGATGAAGCCCTAAGCGTGGCGGTGGGCGGGCCCGGCTGGGTTCCTGTCCTCATAGAGCTGACGGGCCAGGTAGATGGAGCATTAGTCAGCATTCACGCCCTTTTATTACGGCGGTGATTCTCCTGGCAGGCCTTCCAGCGCCCTTCCATTCCCTCAGTGGTGAGCGCCCTTAGCGTCCCTGAAACCCTACACCACTCACTCAGCAGGCTGGTCAGAGAGGAAAGGTTTCCGCAGGAAAGAGCAGCCTTTTCAACAGTTCCAGCATGACGGCGCTCACAGACCCTGGAAGCCTCCAGTGCCTCTCCCCCGACACCCCAAGCCGGAGCTCACAGCACACAGAGGCCACCGCGCTGATAGCCACGGGGGGCTGTGGGAATTCCCAGGGCACGGGGAACCTCTGCCTTCTTAATCAGAGGATGGAAGTCCTCCTTGGAGACACACATTTCATCTCAGCTACGGACAGAGCAGGGAAAAGCCTCAGGGGCTCACTTGACTGCTTTTCCCTACTCCCCATCCAGCCGCCAAGGCTGGGGGATTTCCTTCGCAGGTCTTTGGGGAGCAGGGTTCAGGACCTATGATCTGGGGCTGAGTCACCCTTCTTCCCACTCTCTGGATATTCCCACTCTAACCGTGGCAACAGTGGCCTTTTGAAAGCAGGGAGGTCCACCCACCCAGTCTCCCACATGAAGCGTTGCTGCTGCCTGCTAGTAACTGAAAATAAGGCAGAATGGAATGGGCACGGGTTTTTGCCCTGCGGCATCCATTCACCCTATTACCCTGGGAAGGAAGCCCAAATCCCCGCCTCTTCCACTTTCTGCCCATGGGCTCCACCCCCAACTCCTGAAGCAGAGTGTGTGACTCAGCCTGTCCAGTCACAGTGTCACACTCCTTGGACCACAATGGCTCGATCAGATCCAATGAGATGGACTGGGACAACTGAGAGAGGCCCTGAACCTGGAAGGATGCCGGTGGACCTGAACCAGATGGAGCCTGAGGAGGTAACCAACACGAGGAAAGCAGGGGCACAGGATGGTGAGAAATCAGGGCCTGACAACCTCATCTGAGCACCTGGATCCCACCACGCCTGAAGGTGGGGTCTCTATCATCCAGTTCCACAAGTCAATACATTCTCTCATTTGCTTACGTGATTTTGAGCTGGTTTTTCTTTCACTTGCAATTGAAAGAGTTGAAAAAGAGAAGAGTTGAATATGAGATGGAGAAGAGGCAAAGACTATTAGCAACATCAGATATGGATTTACTAAAAGCTCACTATGTGCTGGCACAGTGCTAGGTACACCACGGGATACAGGACACAAACACACCCACAGAGTGAGAGCTAACAATCTTTTAGGAGAGATGAGACATAAGCATGAGTGATTATAATATAAAGAAAAATGTGACAAATGCTGCAAGAAGGGGCCCTGGAGAAGGACTCATTTAAGCACCACTTTCGAGTTGGGATTTGGCGAGCAGAATTTGGGACAGGAAGTGGTAGGTGGCATCCCTGGCAGAGAGAGAGAGTTAACAGAAGTGAGGGGATGTGTTCTGCAATGGCAGACATCTGCATTGCCAGACAGGCACCAGGGGAAATGTAAGGGGCAGGCAATGGGAATTCTGTGGAGTCTTGGCCAGGGCCTTTCTCCCACTTAGGGCACTCCAGTGGCTTCGTCTCCATCCTGGAGCCATTCTGGCTGAAGTTCTGCAATCTTGAGCCACTGGGAGCAAACAGTTCTATGACAGATCTCAGCCTGCAAAGGATTCTAGCTTTTGCTTTTTCTGGCCACCCCTGGAAGGAATACATTATATACTGAGTAGTTGCCAAATGAGCTCTGCTACCTCGAAAGTTAATCAGCTCAGTTGGCACACCCCAAAGGTTGCTTCCAGCAAAAAGCTGTGCAATGTGGGCAGGAAATCCGTCTGGGAGAAGATGGGGAAGGGCACTCAGTCAATGTCTTACATGATCTGGCACCTGCCAACCACATCTCACTCCATGGTCCTCTTTGCTTTCTGTGTTCTCTATGGCCTCCAGCCACAGGGCCTTTGCATGTGCCCTTCCCGCTTCCTGGACCACCATATCTTTACCTAATCAACTCTACATCTCCTTCATATCACAACTCAGTGCTTACTTACTCATGGAAGCACTCCTGGACTTCCAAGGTTCAACTCTACCTGGTGTAGGGGTGAAGAGCAAGGGTACCAGAATGAGAACATCTGGGTTTGAAACCAGGTGCCAATGCTTAATAGATTGCGACCTTGCTGTGCATCTATTTGCTTATCTGTAATAAAAGAGGCATAATAATAGAGAGACTCAATGATGGCAATAGCTCGGCACATAAAAACACACTAAATAAATGTGGCCCATTGTAATATGATTTCTATGACCTCAGAGTCCCATATTCCTCTGCTTTTCTGCCTCTTCACAGTATTCACATGAATACAATTTAGTGTATTCACATGATCGTGTGATTAATGTCTGGCTTTGCCAATTCACTGACAGCCCACGAGGGAGGCGCGTGCCTAGTTTTGTCCACTGTTATATGTCTAGCACTTAGTGCACTGCCTGGAACAAAGTAGGTGCTTAAATACTTCAGCAGCGCAGGTATGAATAAATGCATCCAGGGAAAAGAAAGGGATGTCACAAATATTCTTATAATTTGCAAAAACCCTGATCTCAAGATGTCCCACCAAGCAACCCAGGAATGAGAACTCAAAGTTGCAAACATCTGTGGTTTCAAAGATGAAGAAAACAGGTTCTAGAAGATGTTCTAGCCACCAAATTCCCCTTTAGCAATTCATTTTCTCCTTAAAAATGGATATAAGGCTCAGAGTAAAAGTGGCCAGCCAACCAGATGCAATACTCTGAAGTTAGCAGAAGCCTGTCTGATGTGTATCAAATGACTATAATTCCTCTTTTAGCATCCCCAACTCTTCCAGAGAAGTTTTTGGGTTTCTGACCTTTGGCCCAGATTTTAAATAATATTATGTTTTGCTCTGCAATGCTATTGTCTGTGAGTTTACATGTTTGGGGTATGTTTTTAATATGCACTGCATACCACATCTCCTCTGAGCTCTAGGCTGGATCCCCAAAGTATGGAAAATGTTATAGATCTAGGGTAAAGAGCAGTGTCCATGCCAAATTTTTGATCCATTGTAATTCTGTGGTCCTCCAGAAAAGGCCAACTCAGATGTAAAGGACCAAAATTGAACATGGTTTGTGGAGGGTGGGTGGGTTGGGGATGCATTACCCTCTCCCTCTGCAACATACACTGAATTAGTCCTATAGCGAGTTCTGGAGAGGCAGATGCGAAGGCTAAGCACTGACAGGCATGGGGGCGGGAGAGCCAGGTGCTGGAAACTTCACCTTTGGATTTACCAAGGCACGCCATGCTGTTGGGTGTTGGTTTTCCCAAGAGCAGGGCTTGGCTCCCGAACCACTTTCCTCTTGCCCCACTCATGAGTCAGTCAGGCAGCATTCATTTCTCTCCATGGGTCTGAACCACAAAGACGCTTTCCTTCCCCAGCTCTTCCACCTCCTGCAAGCTTTTCTGTCTTTCTTCCTTCCCTCAAAGAAGAGGTCCTTTGCCTCTGAGGTTCTGAGTCCATGAGGCCTCCAGAGAGTAGAGAGAGGGTGGACCACACCCCTCCTCCTACAATGGCTGCTGACAAGGGACAGAAGCGCTGGCACACACCTACCCACGCACCCAGCCTACGTGGGACTGAAGCCATAGCTCTAGGCGTCCCTAAAATCCGTCCGTATCCCTCACTGTCACAAATAGCACAGACTGGTTGGCTTAAACAAGAAGAATATTGGCTCGTAGTTTGGAGCCTAGAAGTCCAAACTCCAGCCTGTAGCGCTATGGAAGTGGCTTGCTGGCAGTATCAATCTCTGTCTCTGCACACGGGGACACGTCTGTCTCTTCTGTGGTTTCTACATCTGTGTTCAGATCTCCTTTGCTTTTAAGGACTCCGGTCATATGGATCAAGGTCTACCCTGATTCAATTTGGCGTCATCTTAACAGGATCTTCAAAGATCCCATTTACAAATGCGTCCACACCCACATGACAATATTGGGGGGGATGTTAGGATTTGAACATGTCTTATGGGAGACATGATTCAGTCCCCAACCCTCGCCAACCTGAACACCCCAACTCTGGGGTGTCCTAACATGTTAGCTCGTTTCAGCTCTCACTATGCATCTGTTGAGTAGCCAGCATGTTAGAGCTCAGTGCTAGAAACCAAGCCAGCAGGCCAGATACCAGGTGTCCCCGCGTGACCCGGCTGGTGCAGTGAAGCTGGAAGAAGTCCTCGTGGATGGTCCGCGGCCCCGTGGTGGGTTAGGTTTCCAGGGGTGCAACCGAAATCACTATGAAACTCCACCCAGAGAGGCCTCAGAGGACAACACCCTCAGTCTATCCATCAAAGTCCTCCTTGCCTTTGGCCTCTCTCCACTGGAGAGGGCAGGAGAAAAAGAGCAAGAACAAGGGAGATTAATTTCTTTTTAATCCTTCCTTTCGAGCAAGGGCCTGACCCCGGGCTTTGGCCTGTTTCAGCTCCTCCCCGAGCATGGCCATATTTCATGCCGAAACATCAGTTTCTAGGGGAACAGGGAACCACCCCAGTGGATATGGATGGCTGTCCTATCTCACAGGAGCCCACAGGGACTGATCAGACATTATCTCATCCATCCCACCCTCCGGAGCAAGGTGGGGGCAAGGCGGCGTTATCTCAGTTTTGCCGCTGGAGGAACTTCAGCCCAGAGGTGAGGCGCTGCCTCTGCGACGTGCAGTACCAGGAGCGATGCTGACGCCCACCCCTCCTCGACTCCAGGCAAGCCCTCAGCAGTCCAGTGCTGCTTCCAGGGCAGGGCAGCATGGTGGCGAGGCGCTCTCCAGGCCTTTACTCTCAGCTCTGCTGCTGCAGCCCAAAGGCAGCCAAGGAAAATGAATAGGTGTGGCTATGTGCCAATAAAACTTTATTTACAAAACCAAGCAGCGGGCTGGATATGGCTCGCAGGCTGGTGTTTGCCCACCTGTGACTTCATGTAAGGCTTGACAGAGATAGAGTTCCTGCTCAAGAAATTATTTTAGAATATTGGGTTGGAGCAGGGTTTCTCAACCTTGGCCCTATTGACATATAGGGCCAGAAAATTCTGTTGTGGGAGGAATGTCCTGTGCATTGTCCTGTGCCCTCTACCCACTGGGTGCCAGTGGCACCACCCCCTCAGTTGTGACAACCAAAAAATATCTCCAGATATTGCCAAATGTCCCGTGAGGGGCAAAATCACCACTGGTTGAGAACTTAACTGGGTTGGAGAGAGCTTAGAGAGCCCCTGATGCTGGAGTTCTCTCAGTGGTGTCCCTGCACAGGCCACAGTCTGCACACCTGCAGGAGAGGACACTTGGCACTGACCTATGGAGCTATCACTTCCCCTAGGACCCATTACTTAAAGGGTACGTGGCTGCTACTTGCTGAGTACCTCCTGCGTGCCATGCTCAGTGCTATGTGCTTTGTGTGTAGTGTCACAGCAGCCCTGTGAAGTGGGTACCACTCGGCCCCATGTCAGAGCAAAGGCAGGTGGGCCCAAGATCACACAGCCAAGTGGAAAGGTCAGGGTTCAAATGCCCAGCCTGTCTGTTCAGGGACTGGAAGCCTATACCCTTAGCCACTGAGACATTCCAGTGCTGATGTCATCTTTCTCCACTGGCCTTCCTCACCCAGACTTTTCTAACACTGCCTGGGACTGGTGCCAGTCCTTTGCATCTGAAGCCCAGCCTATCCTCCAGAATGGAGACTCGCCCACTCTTTGCCCTGCTCAGGGCAATGTCGAGGTCAAGCCAGGCTCCTCCAGCTCCACACTCAACTGCCTGACTCTGAGCAAGTGGCTCATCTTCCTTCAGCCTCGGGTTCCTAGTCGGTGAAATGGGAATGATAATTGTACTGCTCTAGAGAGGTTGCTGGGAGACTGAAAAGATAACATGCTAAAAGCTTTGCAAACCTTAAAGTTCAATAGTAAAATCAGTATCGCCACTGTTTGGCTGACGGTCTCTTTCTATAGGGCGGCGCCTGCATTTGGACTGGCCCCCTCCCTAGCCTTTCTCTATGTCTGTGTTTTTTGTTGTGGGTACTGGGACCTCCTAGCCCTTCCATGAAGTTCCCTTAGGACCCTTTGGAGAGTCAATTAGCTGGATTTCAGGTCCCCCTCTGCCAAGCCCTTCACCTGCATCTGTGCTTTCATCTTTTGTAGATAATGAGCTTCAACTTGAGATTCCATCTGTGACATGGGCTTGGCTGCTAAAATAGAGCTTAAAAACCCTCACTCCAGTGTCTTATTCTCAAAGTCTGGTCCTTGGACCAGTACATCAGCAGCACCTGGGCGACTGTCGGATACACAGAATGTCAGGCCTCACTCCAGACCTACTGACACAGAATCTTCATTTTAACAAGATCCCCAGATAAGGATGCATAAGCCAGGCACGAGTAGCTCTGCTCTAGGCATCCTCTGATGCAGAAACGTACATTAGCGTACCCACCTGGAAGGCTGTTGCCAAAGAGCTCCTGCACTAGAAATGTGGCACTTCTTTGATTAAATTCCAAAGCTGCATCTCATCTGGGAAATCCAGAGATTTCTGTAAACTGCAACAGTGCTTGTTCTAAGGGCACTGGTCTATTATATTACTGTAGCAGATTAACAGTGGGCATGAGAAGTGGGGTTCATTTTCCTGCCCACTGAATCTGGGCTGGACTGTGACTGCTTTAACCAAAAGTCATGGAAGTGGTTCTATGTTGATTCCTGGTCCAGCTTTCAGAGGACTGATGGCTTCTGCCTTGGTCTCTTGGAGCCCTAAGACGCCATGTAAGGAATCTGGCTACTCAGATACAGAGACCAGAGGGGAGGCTCTGGGAGTGCATGGAGAAGAAGAGGGGCCCAGGTGAGCCCAGACTTCCAGCCATCCTTCGCAGGCCCCAGCCATGTGACTGAAGCCACCTTGGACTCTCCAATCTATCTACTAGAACAAGATTTCCCAGCTCAGCTCTGATGGAGTTCCTTGCCCACAGCAGAGTGAGATACAATAGGAATGGTTTTTAGGCCTACTAGGTTTTGAGGTCATTTTGAGATAACTGTAATAATTACATAGAAGGATGAGGAATATCTATCATTTGGTCAAAAACCTTACCAACACACATTCGAAATATGATCAAAAGGGAACCAAAAGATGGGAAACCACCATGTGGCAGAGTATTGAAGCCACTGACTTTGTGGGTTGTTGTCCCACTGAGTCCCTAACATCCTTTCCTGAGCACACTGAACCTTGCCTCCCAGCAAGACCCCGAGTGGTGGAGGAGACCACTCTGGAGCTCCTCCCCACGGCTTAGGACGGGCAACTTGAAAGGTTGGCTTGTCAATGTGTTGGTGACTAAAGGTTAACTCGGCTTCATCAGTTTGGGCAGATGATTTAGAAGAAGTCAGCATGTACCTAGTAGAAAGTTCACCAAGCTACCACTAGAAGGAGGAGGAGGAAGAAGGGAGGAAGGAGGAAGGAGGAAGGAGGAAGGAGGAAGGAAGAAGAAGAAGAAGAAGAAGAACAACAACAACAACAACAACTTTGGGCTAGAAATCAGACATCCTGGGAGTTAGCACCAGCTGTCACCTTGTAAGATGACAGGCTGTGTGACCTTGGGCAAACTCCTTTATATCTCTGGTTTTTGTTTTGTCCATATGTTAAATTATGGGCTTGCACAGATTCAGAGGTTTTGACATCTATTTCTTGTAAGTCCAAAGAAGTTCTTCAGATGCTGTGGGTGTGTTTGTGTGGTGGATAAAGAGCAGGACTGTGAAAATTGGGCTTTGGGTCCATCCAAATTTAACCAAGCAATTACTGGCATTTGCCTGAACATTTAATTTGAAAATGAAAGCTAAAATCATGTCTGAATATCACTAGTCTTCATGATTTGTAAGGGTCCTTCTAGAAGCCTCTTCTTTAAATATTATGCCCCTAACTTTGATGGGGAGATAGATGGAAGGAGGCATTCTGTGTATCTATTTCCCCCACTGAACCTTTCAGAAAAGTAGGTATGGTAATCACCTCTCTTTTTTCCTGGACAGTATCCACCCCGCCTTCCTTCTAATAATAGCACCCCAAATTTCCTTTAAGAAACCACTCCTCTTCTACTCTCAGTCGACCCCCACTTCCAACTAGGTAGGAGCATGTGACCAGACCTGTGCAATCAAAATGCAGCCAAGACATATGATTCAGTGACGGATCCCAATGAGACTCTGACCAGGACTTTTGCTGGAGCTGTCAGAAAAGCAGCCATCCTTCATTGAGTTCCTGATTGGGTAGGATGACAGTAGACAGCAGCCATTTTGCCGCAACAGGATGAAAGCTGACTTGAGTAGGAAGCCGAGAGGAGAGCAGAGCCAAGAGATGGAGAGAGACAGCGTCCTGATGGCATCATTTGAACTGCTGGATTCAGCTACACCTGAAGTCCTTAGAAGCTTCTTGTTATTTAAGCTAAAAGTCCCCCCCTTCTTTTTTAATTAAGTCAATTTGAGTTGGATATTCGTTACCTAAAACCCCAAGAGTCTCAACTGACAGAATAAGTAAATATACTTAATTGAATCTGGGAATGTCATATGAGAAAAGTCTAAGTGTTCTGCACACCCTGCCTGCGGGGAAAGCGACCTCCCAGGTTGGTGGCCTGAAGTTTTGTGCAACACCAAAGAACGCCAAGTTCACCCAGCCAGGGTACTCTCCTATCCTTTTTCATGTTTCTTCTCAGCTATATCTTCTTTTATGGAGCTTGCCTTTCTCCAGCCAAGACATTCAATGCTATTGGAAGACATTTTTGTCCATGCTAATACCTGTGTTTAATTTTTTGTTGTTTTAAAAAAATGACCATGATGTTATAGCAAATGAATGTTGGCAAATCACCAACTAACAGGCGTAAAATTTTATGAACATGCACATTCCAAAGGAATGTGGAAATAAGCCATCCACTGCAGTCCACTTTGGCAGAAATATTACAAAAATATAAGTTTGGTGTATATTGTAATTCACTTAAAGATGCTTAAAAACCTATCCATCAACCTTACATGGAAGGTCAAAGAAACATATGATTCCTAAATAAACAGTAACTGATGTCAAAGAAGGCCTGAACATTGGCCCCGGATCCAAAGAGAATGCACACATGTGATGAAGATGATGGCATGGCTTGTTTGGAAGGCTGAGTTTTGAGAATCTTAATGAATGTTTAAAAAGAAATAACAACAGCTCTTTAGCAATAAGTAGGGTAGACTGTTTTCCCCCAAATGGCTGTCTGAACTCTCCTCAGAGGGACTTTCATGACAGGACTGATGAGTATGCAGTCTTAGAGCCTTTATTCTCTGAGGCTCGGGTCTGTAAGAGGAACAACAGGTTGTTTCTGCATACCCAGCCCCCCAACCTTCCCCACCTCGTCCTGAGCTTGGTGGGCATGACTCCCTCCCTCCCAGTCCCAGGAGGGGCCCCTGACTGGGGCCCGGCCAGTTGGATTGCTCCACTCCTGGTAACAGCGACAGGTCAAGGCTGAGCAAGGGTGCCGTAATACCTGAGAAGTGAACACTGAGAGAGACAGACAGACAGACGGAGAGGCAGACCATCTTCCTCCAGGACCCTTAGCTGAAAGGACCACAGAACACGGAGAAGTCACTACCTTTCCTCCAGCCTTGTAAGGAAAGCTTCCTGCTCAAGAACGGTATGAGGTCAACATGCAGAGAGAAGCAGAGAGAGAACGCAACAGGGCAGGGGACGGGGAGGGCGGTAGAGAGAGACACAGAGGCAGAGAGAGGCGAGAGGCGGCTGCGCCTGCAAACACAGCCATCCCTGCCTGCGCTTCTCAGAACATTAGCCAATACATATTCTTTTCAGCTTCGGCCAGTTTGAGCTGGGCTTCTGCCACTTGGAAATGACCTAATTTTGACTGATAGAGTTACTCACAAGATTTGCAGCATGATTAAGGCCATAAAAGAAGCTGACAAAAGAGAAGGACGGCCCCGGTCCTTACTTCAAAGCACTCAGTCAGTTGCACTCAGCTCAGAGGGCTTGCTAAGCGACTGCTCTGTCCCAAGGCCTGCGCGAGGCGCGGGGCGATTCCCAGACGAGCGTGACACGGGTCCCATTCTGAAGGTCTCCCTGACCAGCAAAGGGGTGGCTTTCTTTCTGGTGTTTTGAAAATGGGTGGAATTTATGGCTCTTTGGAGCCAGCAAGGATACCATTCGGTTCTTGAAGAAGGTGAACAAGGTCCAGTGGAAGAAAAGAGTTGGCGGATAGAGCCTGGGAGGGTCCAGTTATAGGGCCTGGGTACAGAGCAAAATTATGAAAATGAGATCGTAAACCGTCCCTGCTTCCTTGAGGTACGCTAGCCCCCCTATTCTAGGTGGCATTTTTCTCCCATATTTTAACCGGTTTTTGGAAACTGGGATATGGCTTATAATAAGCTGCCTAACCTCTCGAGATTCAGTTTCTCTGACTGCAGCATGGGAATAATAATCCACGTTGCAGGATTATTGTGACAGAAATGCTGCTTATCGTCCACCCCAGTTTCTGTTCTCCATTCTTCTTAGTTAGAGGATCTGTGATTTTAAATGGACACATGGCTACTAGAATAACGACTGCATTTCCCAGTTTCCTTGCAGCTGTGTGTGAACATTTGTCTAAATTCTGACTAATGAAATGTAAGCAGAAGGGTTGTGTGCAATTTCTCGGAAGTGTCCGTAGAGGAAGAAGGAGAGCTCCCTGTTTACCCTTCATTCCCACTAACAGTCACGAAGGCTGGCGCTGGAGCAGACATTTTGAATCAGAAGGAGGAAGGCATGTCCTAGGACAGGGATCCGTATGTGTTCTTTATAAAGGATCAGATGGTAAATATTTCAGGCTTTGCTGGCCATGTGGTCTCTGGGGCAGCTAGTCAGCTGTGCCGCTGTAGCACAAAAGCAGCCACAGGTAATACGGAAATGAATGAGCGTGGGGGTGTCCCAGTAACACTTTATTTACAAAAACTGGTGGGGGCTGCACCCCTTTCCTAGGATGGCAGGGCAGCAAGTTAAGGAACCTGGGTCTCCGATGACCTCAGGGAGTTGCTTACCAGGACATGGGCCGCCAGAAACAAAAGTTTTCACTCTCATTTTAGAATTTCTGTCATTCTCAGCCAGATCAAACTCTAACTAAAATAGCTGTTTAAGGAACGAATAAATGGTTTGCATAAAGTCTCCAGCACAAACATTAGAGATGTGGAGACTGCATAAAATGGGGAGGAGGGGTATTTCACACTAACAACCAGACACCTGTATACAAAAGAGCTGTCACCCGCCCCCAGGATGGGAATTCGGTGGCCAACAGGAAAAGAAGGCAGGCGCGTGCGCCACGTGCAGTGAACCCCTCCGCCTCTCGCTGCGCGCCTCTGCGCCGGGGGTGCGGCGAGGCCTCGCTCCCATGCCGCACGGCTCTCGGTCACATGGGGCTGGTTTTCCTTCCCGGCCCACTGAGATGCTGCCATCAGGACGATAATAAAGCACTTAGAAAGGAAAAAGTGCTAAACTTTATTAAACATAATAAAAAAGATGTGACTGCCGAGATCCCCGTAAGCCCACTTGGGTTAGAGCGCCCGGGCTGGGCCGTAAGTCACCCTTTGGCAACCGAAACCACATGAAACACAGTGTTGAAAACTTGCTAAATCATTTGTCACTCAAAAGCGTTTAAAATAAAATACTTTCAGAAATAATCATCTGATTTCCGTCTCTGAACCGTGGGCTGCACTGAGCTGGATGTAAATACCCTGTCTTCACAGGCACCGGCAGCAGCAACTGAAACCGGCAGCAGTCAGAAGTCTTTTGCTGTCAAGTTTCAAATCCAAGGAACACATTTCTTTCAAATTCCAAATTTCTTCTTGATGCCTCAAATTAAATTATTACAATCTAGTGGGGAGGCAGAGGTCTCTAACCTTGGGGGAAAATGTCCCTGCTACTGAGTTTTCTGGCTCTGGATTGAGTAGACTTGACCTTCATTCTAAAATGTACGTTCACGGAGCTTCCGACTATATGTTGAGAGCATCTGCTCTAATCTGTGTGTTCAAATCCTGGCCTCACCACTTATCAACTATTGGAGCTTTGGGCAAACACGTAACCTCTCACCTGCAAACTGAGTTGTATGAAGAATTAAATTCATTCATTCATCATCAAAAAGTTTTCAGCACCTACCATGTGCCAGGCACAGTCTGAGGTGCTGAAAACAAAGGTGCATGAATTATGCCTGGCATACTTAATTACTGCTTGCAGTTATGCTTATCATTCATTCATTATATAGGTGTATATATAATATGTGTGTGTGTGTGTGTTATACCCGGGCTGGAAATACAGAGGGAAACAAAAGACCCTCTTCTCAAAGCACTTCTATATAAGGCAATACATAAGACACAAACAAGATCCTTTCCTATGGTTATAATTGCCATGAAAACAACTAACAAGGGTTATATTATGGAGAGGAATCTGTGATGCAGTGAACAGGTGTGCTATCAATCAGGAAAAGACAACTTAACCTTGTGCCATTATGTGCGGATCTGGAGGAGAGCAGGCCAGGCAGGAGTGGGAGAAGGGTGTTGGAATGTGCAAAGGCCCTGGGGCCAAAGAGTGTGAGGAACAGACAGGAGGCCAACTGAGTGAAGGGGAAAGTGGCATAAGGTGGGGTTGAGAGGTGGGCAAGCCCCTCATTATATGGAACTTGGAAACCCTGACAAGTTGATTCAAATGAGAGGGGAATTCCACTGGAGGGTTTTAAGGCGGGGCGCGATCCAATCTTCATTTTAAAACCTGATCCTTCTGTAGGTATTCCACTAGAATAGATGCAGGATGATCAGATCTGAGGCTGCTGTGGTCCAGGTGGGAGATGACGGTGGCCTTGACTGAGTGGTAAATGGCAAGATGGTAAGAAACAGACAGTGGTAGGGCTGACCTATTGGGTGCGGAAGGAAAAGAGAAGGAAGAGGTGATGATGATCCAAAAGTTTTCTAGGAAGAGGACTGGATCTGGAATGAGGGTGAGAAGATACTGAGAAGGAGAGTTCCCAGAGGCTGCTGGAAGCAGGGCTCGGGCACTGGTGAAAGGCTGATTCGGCTTTGAGTCATCACCACCTGTGGATGGAGGATGGAACAGGGGGTGGATGAGGTCACTCCAGCGACTGGTAGAGCAATAGACAGCAGCTTGGAAATTTTCCTTCCGGCCTTTACCCTCCCAAGGGCTTTTATCACTATCTGGTGAGTTTTAGTGCTGGTGATGGTTTCCTTCTTTGGACCCTTCTAATCCATCCATCTCCTTAGAGAAGGTGGCTGTTTTCAGTGTTTTCTTCCTTTCTTTTTCCAGACTAATTTTATTGCTCAGGCCTTCTCTTCAGCTGCCTTGGCAGGGAGATGCAGTAGATTAAAATAGTTATTATTATTTTATTTTATAGCTCAGAAGAATCTATATTCAGCTCATTACAAGTGCATGGGCCCCCCTAGCCAAATATATTTCAGAACTGAGTTATTATTGAGAGAGAAAGCTCATGTTCTCTTGGCATCTCCCAGAGGGCTACCTCTGAACTGTGATGAATCACAGATGGGCACAGGAGATCCATAGTTTGGGGCAGCTGCCTGGTTTTACTTGGCAACGCTTATAAAGCTGGGACCCATGTGGTCTAAGCTCAAAGTGGTGAGAAGGTAGGGGAAGAATCACCCAGCAACCAACCATTAGAAGGAACTTGAAAATTAACATGTCCAAAACCGAGTTCCCCATTCTCCTCTTAAATTAGGCTCCTCCTGGCTTCTTCCCATTTCAGACAGTGATAACTCCACTCTTCTGGCAGCTCAGGCCAGATCTTTGACTTCTCATTCTCCAACACTCCATATCCAATCTCTCAGCAAACACCGTCATCTCTTCCCTCAAAACCCATCCAAAATCCAACCACATCTTACCACTTCCACTGCTACCACCTTGGTCCAAAGTGTCATCTCTTTTCTGGATTAGTGTTAACAGCCTTCCTGCCCTTGGCCCCCAACTAATTCTCAACCAACCAGTCAGAGGAATACCATCAAAATGAAGTCAGGTTATTATGAGCATCTGCCCAACCCCTTCCAATGGCTTCTCTTCTCACTCACAGCAAAGGCAAAGTACTTAGTCTACAAGGACCTACATGATCTGGCCTTGTTTCCTCTCTGACTCCTCTCCTATTGTTTTCCTTGCTCACAACATGTCATGTGTCATGAACACATGCCAGTCACATTCCCACCTCAGGGCCTTTGCATGTGCTTCTCCCAGATACCTGCAAGGCTCACTCCCTAATCTCTCTCAGGTTTTCACTGAAATATTATACTTCCCTAGCCATCCTATCTAAAATTGCAACCTCCACCCCTGCTTCATAGCCTCCTCTTTCCTGGCTTTCCTCTTCTTAATAATAAGCAGAAGCACTTACCACCAACCAACATTTCACATATTTATCTTTTTAAAAAATTGTCTGACTCTGAACTAGAATATAAGCTTATAGAGGGCAGGGCTTTTGTCTGTCTTATGCACTGCTGTACCACCTGTGCCTCATTCAGTGCCTGGCACACAGTAAGTGCTCAATAAACATTTGTTGCATGTATTAATTAATTAAAAGACTTTCTTTAAAAACCCATGTTTTTTATTTGATTTCTTTAACATCATGAAGGGCACTGTCTACACATCAGTCAAGATATGCCACATTATGCTGTGGTACCAAACGACCTGAACACCTCTGTGGCTTTAGATGGCAAAGTTAATTCCTTGCTCATGCTATGTGTCTACTATGGGTTGGCGAGGGGTACTGCTTGTTGTGCTTACTTGGGCCCTGTCTGGGCACATGCTTCCATAGCTGGAAAGGCAAGGAGAGAGCACAGTTGATCTACATGTGGTTCTTACAGCTCTAAGGCATACTTGCCACTTTGTTCATACTTCATTAGCTGGAGCAGGCCATGAGCTCAAGCCTGACTTCAGGAGGAGGGGAAATAAAATCCCGCCATGTGCCCAGACTGACATTGGTGAAGGGCCAAACGACCACAGCACTCCGTAAGAGCACAGTAAAATCCCCTCTGTGCCGGGGCCACTTCCCTCGTTCCAGTGCCTCCTACCCGTCCTATCCAAAACTCCTCCTGTACAACTCTCCTTTTTTCTCCACGGGAAAGCCCCTGTCCCAGGCCTAACTCTGCCCCCCAACATAAACACACACCGTCTTCCAAACTCTGCACCACAGATGCCAAAGCCATGGCCCAGCGGGCCGGCCTTCTCAGAGGGTGGGGGAGAGAGGAAAATCCAGCTGGCAAAGCCAAAATCTCTTCGGCAGGCTGGCTGAGGGACGAGGCTGGAAACCTTCGCAAGTTACCCGGCTTTGCTCAGCGGCACTGGCACGTGGCATCCCACCCCCTAGCCAGAGCACAGCACGGGCTGGTTTTCACATCAACGACACCAGCATCTCAAAGTGACCAGAGGAGGGCCCAGCACTTTGGCATTCCGTGCCTTGAACAGATCTATTTAGATCAGGGGTTCTTAGCAAGGGAACGGTGAACTTGAATTCAAATTCAAAAAAACATGATTCTTGTGGGAACGTGTTGGTGCGGGTGTGATATATTTATTAAATAATACACAGTACAGTGTGGACTTAGTAAGGGGTCCATGGTTTTCATCTGACTGGCAAAGGGGTCCGTGGAACAAAAAAAGGTTAAGAACCCCTGATTTAGGTTATTATTATTTTTTAATGTATAGACTCTATGATGGCTTACTTATTCCTCTTACTAGGGTTGTTGTTATGGCAATCATTTTGTGACTACTTGAACCTCCATTCATTCAATCAATACATGTTTATCGAGTATCTACTATGTGCCTATACCAGGCACACAGTGAGCAAAACAAATAACCCTGCCCTCAAGGAGCTTACACACTATCAAGGGTGATGGACAATGAACAGGTAAATAAGTCGCTGCGGTGCTGGAAGGTACTAAGTGATAATGGGGGAAAACAGATGCAGAGCAGAGCAGGGGGCTCTGGAATGTGGCCAGAGGTGGGTCTGTTGTGTTAGAACACGGCAGATACGGAAGGTGCTGCAGGAAGACGATGTAAACCGGGTCACGTGATGGGCAGGCAAGCAGAACAGAGCTTAGCGTTCCAGGGACACTGTGGGTGGCTCTCCATACCGCCTCACCCAGGACCACGGCTTCTTTTCATCGTCTTTTCACAGTGCTGTAAATGGAATGGGTTCTCCGTTTTCCTCACCTGTAATGCATCTCTCTTTGGGATCATTCCAGGAACTTCTGTGTAATGTGATTGAGGGGGAGAGGCTAGAAGTTGCCTCTGGACCCACTTCAAGGAAATGCCACAGAAACCCCAGAATTCATTGCACTCCAGTGAGCAGGTACCCTTGTCTCCAAGGATCCAAACAGGCAGCAGTTTCCCGACCTATCTGATTAAACAAATACACGCAAAAACCACATTTGGCGGCAACAAAGGATTAAAAATCCCTCCATGATTATCTGGGCCAAATCTAAAGAAGGAATCTGCACTCATTCCAATAACACGTTAAAGTTCAGTGGCCGAAAAATCTGCAGAATAAGTCCAATCCCTGAGCAGAAGGGGCAGGGAAGGGGCACACGTTCGCTCTGCCAATGGAAGAGGAAAAATTTTAACAAGGGCAAGATAAGAGCCAGACGTGTGGAAATATTTCTCTTTGAGGATATTCTTTGTACCAATTACTCTTCAAAGATATCACATTAGCGTTTTTGGCACAACTTGACAATTAAATTAGACGAATGGTTTTCAGTGTTTTTGCATGTGATGTGCCGAATACCTTTCTTACGCTAACGTTTTTAGTCCATCATACACATTTTTTAAAACTGTGGCAAGTTGTATAAACACCCATTTCAATTAACTCAAAAGAATTGAAAAACATTCCACTATGCATCATTTTTAAAATGACATGACAAATAATTAATTGGGCTTGATTATCATTTTGTGGTGCCCAAAGTTTGGGGATAAAAAAAAAACATACCCAACAAATTTCTACTTTTAGATGATGGCTTCCAAAATGATTACATTTCTTATATTTGTTGACTCTCCTTTCCTCCCAAGGAAATGGTGCCTTGAACCTCCTCCCCTTTCAATTCCATGCCCCAGAATAGATCTTATCCTGCTGCTTCTTGTCCCAGCTCCCTCCCAGGCAGAGTAGGGCAGGAGGAGAAGGGTTTACTGGACATTGTGGCATAAGAACAGTATGTTCAGAGCATGAAATGCAGCCAGAGGAGAAGCAAATTCCAGGTCTTATCTTTGGGGTTCTAGTTTCCCACTTGCTGATGTGACCATGCAACCTCGCGAGATAAAGATTTCCACATTGGTTCCAAATGGTCTGGGATTGGAAGGTGAGTGCTGACGGAGGGCCAGGGGATGCTGCAGCAACCGGATGACGTGACTGATGCCCTGATTGCAAGGCATGGCTACCCGGAAGGCCCTCTCCCCCAGGAGTTCAAAGCCTTCTGGCAATTCACAGCCACTGTGCCCAGAGAGGAACAGATGGTCTATGGTCAGATAAGCTACCCAGCCTGGGATACGATTAGGAAGTTCAAGGAAAATTCCAGAACCGTGGAGCTTCCGTTTTTTCTCTGCCCTTCCCACACTTCTGGCCCCTCTCCTTGCTCGAGTGTTTTCTTTTTCCTCCACCTTGGCATGTTCCAATTCTTCATCAATTTAGTCAGTTGTGACCAACATCAATAAGGAGAACTGATGCTGACGGGCAGAGGACTCCTTACTATTTACTTAGGAAGATCCCACAGAAGCCTGCCCTGGCCCTATTTCACCCTTTGACAGATTTCATAACCATCAGGAATCTGAAGTCTTCTTCCTCACTAGATGGAAAACTCAGTGAGGAAAGGAATCAGGCTTGTTTTGTTCCTCACTGAACTCCCAGAGTGTAGCACCTGGCACATAGTAGGTACCCAATTAATATCTGTAGGTGACGGGACGAGTAAATGACCCTGCCAGCCTTCCTCCAGACTCAGAAGTCCACAAAAACTCCCTGTTTCCTCAGGCCACTTCCTTCCTCACAAAATAAAAGTCCCTCTGACCCAGGAAGTGCGGTTCTTCCTGCCACCACAGGGTTTGCGTGGCCACTGAGGCGAGCCTGATGGAGCTGCCGAGGGGAGGTGGTGCTGGGACACTGCAGGGGCTTTCCTGGCTGCCTGTCATTCTGAGACATTCCAGTTAGTGGAGGAACAATGACCACCGCCAGGGAGCACGGCCTTTTACGGTTCAGCCCTGGCAGCACGTCAGGAACAGCCCAGAGAGTGGACTGGGGGCCAGGCAGGCTTTGTCACACGTTTATGTCCACCTCGGCCACTGGTCCTGCCACTGGAGAAACACTGTGGGGCCAGCAGGATGCACGGGGGGCCCCACAGTGAGAATGCAATCGCTTCCTTCACACCCACCTCCACACATCTCCCGTGTGGACACCAGAAAGAACAAAATGAAGCGATTCCATGCTTAAATAACATCAGGGGCCACATTTTGACCTTCAGGGGACATTTGGAATCTTGGAGATGATATTAGCTAATATTTATCGAGCAGTTTCCTACATGCCAGGCACCAAGCTGAGCACTCTGTATGCTTGATACTGAGCCTCAGAATAGCCCTGCCCCTGGGTATTGCTAGACCCATTGTTAGATGAGAACTGTGGAGTCTGTGCAGGGTGAAGGGATTTGCCCCACGGCAATAGCAAGTGAGGGGTAAGGTCAGGTTTTAACTTGTGCTATGCAACTTTAAAATCTTTCCACACAGCCTACCTCAAACAGCCAAACTGTATAGAGTGTTCAAAAGCCTTAGCTGGGTGACTTCTATGGGCCTCAGTTTCCCTCTCTGTATGTGAGGCAATTGCCCCAGGATGCCCCAGATGAAGGGGCTTTTTCTGCTTTAACAGGTTGACTCAACAAGCTATACTTCATAGCACTGCAGATGTGCCTCTGGGAGCTGAGGAAACCATAGGGCCTTCAAAGTGCCTTTTACAGGCTGTGTGACTCTGAGGCTGAGGAAAAGAATGGTCCCCAAGTAGATTTGACTCCAAAACACTAGGCTCTCTCCAAGTATTATTCACCTGTACCACCTCCTTCCCCACCAGCATCCTTGTCTCAAGGCAAACACTTCTATCATGTTGGAATTATGGGACTTGGCACATGCAGGCATGGGTAAGGAATGGGCTTTGACATTGGACAGACTGACTCTCATCTCCACTATTTACTAGTAAAATATTTAGCTTTCTGTCTGCCTCAATAGCTGACTGTAAAATGGGCACTGGCAATAGTAACTGTCTTGCAGGGTTATCTGCGACTTGCCTGAGTGTTGCATTCAGCACGGAGCTGGGCCAACAGCAAGCACTCAATACGTATTAGCCACGAATATGCTCGTTGAGCTTTACCATTTACTCTTCTTTGCAGGCCTCCTCTACCTGGACTGATGACGTAAAGAGCAACAGATGCGAGGGGAGTCACCACTGTGGGGTCCACAGCAGCCATCTGGCTGCTGTCAACTCGGAAGCTGGTAGCAAGCTGGAAGGTAGTACCAAGAGGCAACGTCACGGCTCATTGGAGGCAAGCCATAAAAGGCACGGCTGGGGTAGGTGGGCGACCCATTGGGCCACCTCTCATGTGGTCCTGCACAACTTCTATTTGCACAGCCAAGAACCGTCTCACCTTCAGTCCTCCGCTTGCCAGACCCAGCTGCCTGGGCTGTGCAGACCCAAGGCTAGAACCTGCTTGAGCCCTCGTGATCCTGCCTCATCTTCAACCTGCATGCACAGAGTTCAGGGAGCAACGAAGCCTGCCATGTGCCAGCAGCCCAAGGCAGAACAATCCTGTCCACAAACTTTTTTGGAGTAAGGAGGAGCCATGAATTTCCATAGTTCATGTTCTCTTCCCTTTAAGCTTTTCTTAAAGCTGAAATGAGAACACAACTTACATTTCATGAGTGCATTTAATGGTGTGTTGCTCCTCATCACAAAAGAGCTGTTAATGAATGGAAGGGGCATTTTAGAATTGAGGGCAAGCCTGAAGCACTATTGCAGGATTGGTAGTAGAAATAATTATTGTTACTCTGATTAGCAGCTACTTTGTGTTGAGTTCTTACCCGTGCCCAGGACTTTGCATGTACTATTGATAAGCCCTGTAAAAGCTCTGGAAAGAGGGTTCTCTTATGCCCTTTTTTTTTTTTTTTTTAAAGATTTATTTATTTTATTTATTTATCCCCCCTTGCTGCTTGTGCTGCTTGTGCTGCTGTGTCCATTCGCTGCGTGTCTTCTCTGTGTCTGCTTATCTCCCCCTTGCTGTGAGGTCTTGCCGCATCAGCCTGTCTTCTCTGTTCTAAGCTTCTTTAGAGAGGAGATGCATAAATTAGGTAGCACACAGAAGGAGATTATTTCTCTGATTTTTGCCAACCACAATGTCGAGCCTGATACCTGGCCCTAGGGGCCTCCCCCACTAATCAACCCTGAGCCCTCCAAGCTGCTTTGGCTCAAAGGTTCTCTCGGCCCCAGGGGCTCAGCACAAGGTGAGGGGAAGGAGCTTGGTCACCATCAGAATAGTACCAGCCTAATTCTGCCTCCCAAGGCCCTCTGGCTAAAACAATCTAGCTTTAGGAAAAAATCAGAGGAGTCAGGCTGTAGCTGAAACTCTGGGCTCTGCATTAGACACATCTGATTGCATATAATCCTCACCACAAATGATGAGGTAGGTACTTTTACTATCCCCATCTGACAGAGGCTGAGTAATTTGCTTAAAGGTGATACCATAGTTCATAACTATGCTTTCAGAGGCTGAGTAATTTGCTTAAAGGTGACACCATAGTTCATAACTATGCTTGAATTCAACCCAGTTCTGCCATCACCCATATCCTTCACTTCTACAGAATCCTATTCCGAGATTAAAAAAAAACATTTACGAGATCCCTACCCAGGCACCAGGAAGTACTGGCAGTTTATACATATTGGCATAGTGAATAAACAAAATAAACTGTCAGTGGATGATGCCATTTTACAGATGAGGAAACTGAGGCTCAGAGAGGTGGAGGGACTTGAACACAGGTCTGCTAGGCTCCAGAGCTCTTGCCTTAGCCATTTTGCATGCTGCCTCCCCAGAACTTCTTCCCAGGAACAGCAGCAGCAGCAGCAGCAGCAGCAGCAGCAGCAGGGCTTTTTTCCTTCAGTTTGAACCAGGCCAAGAGATAGAGCACCAGCTGCAGGGTAGCCCCCCACCGCCCCCTCCCGCCTTGCTTCTGCCCGCTGGCTCATAGCACTCCCCGGGCTCTTTATGGCCTCTCTGATGGCTCCTTCCTGGTTCTCAGCCTTCAGTGACCCGCCCTACCACACCATGTGGGAAAACTGCAGCTCTGAAGTGGTGACATGAGTTAGTCACACAGTGACACGCGAGGCTCGAGGAGAGCCCTCTGGGGGTGAGGTCAGGCCCTCAGGACCCCCTGGCCTTCCCAAGCTCTGGTCGGAGTCCTCAGGCCAAGGCTCTGGTCTCTCCAACCAGAAGAGGGACTTGCCAGGCATCCTCAGAGACAGGTTAGAGGTGATAAAAGATCAAAATGCAGCCAAGGCTTCTGGCTTGCCAACGGACTATTGTCTGCCCCATCCCCAGACCACCTTCCAGGCCCCAGAGGCCCGCAAACAGCCTCTCTCCACCAAGCCACCTTCTCTTTCACAACTGATTGAAAAAGAAAAAAAAAAAAAAAATCCCCTCCTGCTCTTAATTGCATGCTGTGTGTTCAGATTTCCTGAAGTTCATGAACTGCTGTGAAATTTAAGACAGGTCTGCATTCCCATTGCATTGCTACTTTTTAATTCTAAATTCCACCCACCCTCCCTAGGAAAAAAAAGAAAGAAAGAAAAAAAGCCAAGCTGAGTCAAAGAAAATTTATGCCAGTTGAAAGGAGAAGGCCAACCCCAAATAATTCTACTAATAAAAGGGCAGCGAGAGACAGGGTAAAAATAATAAGGTTATATCCTCATAAAGTTCCTTTATTTGTGATTCCCAAGGCACTTGGGGAAAGTTAGCTCATCAGGGCAGGGTCTCAAATGCAGCATCTGCTCCCACCGGTTGCCTCCATAGCTCCGGGTGCTCCATAAACACTGGATCACAGCAGTCACAGGCCTTCGAGGTGGGTTGGTGGGAAGTGCAAACCAGAGGAATTTTATAGCAAGAGAAAGAGGCGCCAAAAAGCCTAAGGACTTCCCCACGGTCACTGGATGAGTCAGGCTGAACCCCAAACAGAGCCCAGGCACGCACTCCAGGCCTTGGAGAGGAACCGACTGGGTGGGGGCCACAGGCCATTAAGAGATGCACAGTAATAATAAAGACCATGCTCTAGGCCACTCTGTGCAGCCTCCACAGTCCTGGCAAAGCAGAAGAGCGCCCCTCCCCATCCACTTGAGTGAAAGGCCAGGGGAGAGCCTGGACAGGACAGCACGGCATGGGGTGGGGTTTGAAGATGCGGGGAAGAACTTTCCTGAGACAAGCATTTGCTAAGACTCTACTATGTGTGAGCAACTGGAGATGGGAGATAGCCCCCGCCTCTGGAGCTCACCATCATGGGCAAGTGTGGTCTGGTAAATGCTGGGCTCGAAATTAACGATGAACATGGCAAGTACTGTGGCAGCCATAGAGGGCATTGCCCACTTGAGCGCCATCCTTGTCTGGCTCGCCAGCGTCTCTCATGTTACGTCTGCAGTGGTCTAGCAACTGGGTTCCCTGCATCCAGTCTTGCTGCCACACCATAGCCAGACAGTCTTAAAACTATGTGACTCCCCTGCATCAAAGTCCTCAAAGGTTTCTCCCAGCACTTGTACCAAAACCCAAAGTCCTTGCTGCAATCTGCCTCCCGGAACTCTTCTCCTACCATTCCCTTCCAAGGTCATTATTCCTCAAACCCTGTCAAGGGGCCTCCACACACGCTTTTCCCACTTCATAGAAAACTCTTCCCAGGGTCAGCACTCTTGAATCATTCAGGTCTCGGCCCACCTGTCTCCTTCTCAGAAATGCCTTCCTTCAGCTTCTTATCTAAAGTGGATGTCCAAGTCACACTCCATCAAGTAACCCTGTTTTATTTCCTTCAAGGCATGTTCTCCTTATCGGAACTTTTCTCACTTATGTATTTGCTTACTTACATGTTGCCATTAACTATGGTGTGACAAACCACCCCAAATCTTAGTGGCTTAAAATAACAACCATTCATTTTTCTTCGTGGGTCTACAGGTCAGCTGGCTGATTCTTCTTGTCTTGGTGAGGTCACTCATGTTTCGATATGTGCTGGGTAGTGGATTTGCTGATCTTGGCTTGGCTCTCTCATGTGTTTGGGATTTCGCTGGCTTTGCCCCTAAGATGCTCTTGGCTGGGTCACCTGGACTCTCCTCTGTGTGGCCTCTAATCCTCCAAGGCTTAACCTGGGTTCGTCTTCAGGTGGCTCGGCAGAGTTCTGAGAAAGAGAGCAGGAGCTCACAAGGCTTCTTGAGGCTTAGGCTTAGAACTGGCAGACTGCAATTTTACCACATTCGGTTGGCCAAAGAAAGTCTCAAGACCAGTCCAGACTCAAGTGAAGGGGAAACAGAATTCAACTCTTTATGGGAAAAACTGCAAAATCACATTGCAAAGGGTGTGGACATAGGGTTCCTAAAGACTATGGGACATTTTTTGCGATCAATCTACCACCCTCCCCAAAAGGAACCTATAAGTTCTAGGAGAGGAAGGACCTCAATGAACACATACCATCCACTACTGTATCACTCACTGCCTTACAGACTATATATAATTCACAATCTGTGCTTGGTGTGTTTGTCAATTTTTTAAAAAATGACACAATCCCCTTTGCAACACTGGATTTGGGAACAAGGTTGTGTTCCGGGTTAGACATGTTACAACAGGCGTCTGCTGTATGGAGTTGTTCTATGCTGGGAGACATATTTGCCCCACGGGATATCAAAATCCATGTAATAACAGGTCATGTTATAATGAGGTTTTGGTGCACATGCTTGCTCTCAATTTAGACAGCAGGCCCTGCCAGGTCTTCCTCCAGCTGCTGGCTTCAGACCTCTCCTTCCAGAAGGATAAGAACTACCTGTCAAAACGCAAAGCTCTAACAATGAAATATACAGCGCATGCTGTGGGAAAGCCCTCGGTTTACATCCACAGGCTGCAGCTGGTGTGCACGGCTGAAATGATTCATTCCTCCACCCAGCAAAACAAGTCCATTTACAGGATCTCCTAAACAGAACACATCCTCAACCTTTCACATGCTCCGCATTCGGCTCGTGATTTAACCTCCTCTGCGTTGGAGAGCGGCAGACGCGGTGCTGGAACAGGAGGCTCCTTTCTGCTCTGCTCTCTATTCCAAGGCAATATACTATTACATTTCTAAGAAATCAGAATGTCTTTTAAATCCTGCTTCAAGTATCTTCACATTCCACGCTAAGCAGCAATGCTTCATTTAATATCTCCACGGCAGTGGTAAGGGTTTCAAACAATAGAGCCCATAGCCTAAGGGACTCAGGCACAGAACTCAAGGTGATATCATAGGTTGGGGGTGATTGTACATTTGAAATGAGACCAAAGAGCAAGAAAGGTTTTGGCCACAGTTTCCAAAAGCGAATATAAATGTCCTGGGAGAGCAGTACCAGGGACACCTTTTCGTCTTCAGGAAGCTTGAATCCCACAGGGCTATATTTGGGGAGGGGGTAGAGTTGCCAAACCTGCTGGCCAAGAAAAGGAAGTAAATGGTAAAGGCTACAACTCTGCTGCAAACCTGAGGCAAGACCCCTACTTCAGCCACAAGAAGAGCAATGGCCTTTTATCCTCAGGGGAAGCTGGAAGGAGAGACAGGGAATGGAGACCGAGAGAGGCCGAGCTCATTTCCTTTGGAAATCACTGCCTGGATCAGGGGTCTTCAGATTGGTTACCAACAACCACCAGAGCTTTAAAATCATTTCTGGAAAACAAAGGTGCTAATTGCTTTCATAAGGGTCCTGGCTAGAGCAGAGCCCAAGAGCTCAGCAAGTGTGATATTCTCATTTCTCTGGGCCTGAGTGACGCTTGAGTTTTGGAAGTCTCTTGGTTGACTAGGTCAAACAAATTACGATCCCTGAGATGTTGTCTTCTACAAGCCTACCTGGAACATCACCTGTCCATTTGTTTATCCTATAACTAAATACTGAATACTCCTAATACATGCCAAACACTGTTCGGGGCACAGTGAACAAAACAGCCCACATGCTTGCCCACATGGGTCTTATAAACAAAATCCAGTGTGACATGCATGCTAGAAGGTGATAAGAGCCAAATAAACCAGGGAAGGGGGCAGAGTTTATTTTTAAACAGGGTGGTTGGATGAGGCTTCCTTGTACAGGTAACATTTGACTAAAGGTTTGGATGAGGTAATTGGGGGAAGAGAATTCCAGGTAAGGAGAACAGCCAGTGCAAAGGCCCTGAGGCCGGAGGTGCCTGGCCTGTTTGAGGAGCTTCTATGAGGCCAGTGTTGTGGAGAAGGGTGAAGGGAAGTGATGCCAGAGAGTTAATGGGGGGTGGGGGGGATGACAATGGGGTATATCATATAGGGACCGCATTTATGAAAGTTTTAGGATGTGCTGCCTCCCATCAGAAGGCAATGGTAGGTGATTCCCACTGACCCTTGGAGGAGTCAGTTTTAAGATGGGCAGCTTAGAAGGGGAAGAAAAGGTGCTATCAATCTTTCCCTTTACAAAGTCTTAAGTTCCTATTCTCCACTGCACTTCCTTTATCGAGGAAATTAAGCAGGAAAGAAAACAGTGTGTCTGAAAATATACATGCAATGATATCATTTAGTCCTGCCATGGGGAGAAAAGGCGAGATGTGCAGAGTCATCCATCAAGGTGAGTTTATAGACGGTGTGGCTTCTTTGAGACAGTACTTACTGATGCCTAATTACCTAAGTGTTAAGAGGCTGGAGGCTTTGGCCTGCATGTGCAAGAAAGAGTGGTGGGGTGTATGTAGAGGGGGTTCACTGTGTGTGGCCAGCAATGTTTCCAGGGGACTCAAGGTGAGATGAAAGCAACCAGGGTCCTGGCCAGTGGTCCATGGGTCCCCATTTCATGGATGGGCTTCAAGAGGTGCCCATGAAACTCTTGAAGTTATATATAATGTCTCATATATGCTATGTGCTTTTTCCTGGGAAAAGGATCTGGAGCTTCTCAGAAATTTTCATGGCCTTCCTGCAAATGGAGAACTGTTGACCTCCCATGGAACAACCCCTGCTCTCACTTCTTTTCCAGGACTGGTGGGTCTGCAGAACTCTGCCATCAGCGAGACCATAACTAGCATCTTTGTATCATACAGCTCTTCCTTCAGGGTCATGAGGCAGATCGACTGTACCTCAATACTCAAGAACTTAGAAATATACACGCATGCTGTCCCCTCCCCACGTTCCAGCCGGCCTGAGCGCTGTCCTGTCCTGCCATTGGACACAAGCCCGCTCGCCTTCGAGCCTCCTCACAGGCTGTCCCCTCTTCCCACAGCTAACTCACTGAGCAGCTTCTCCTGTGGCAGCCTCAGACGGTAGCAGAAGGCCCAGCAGGAGCCCTGGCCAGCAAGTCCAGCCGACCCCCATTCCCTGACCCCCCTCCTCCACACACACTTCCTGAGATAGGCACAGCGGTACAGGCGTCAGGAGTCCCAGATCCTGAAACTTCACACATATTAGGTGTGTGACTCTGGGTGAGTCACTTAAGCCCCCAAACCTCAGCTTTTTCCTGTGTAAAACAGTAGTAAGCACTGTATCAACTTCTGAGAGCTACTGCACCCCAAGTGCCTGGTGCAGGAAAAGCAATCACTAGACAGCCTTATTATCAGCAGCAGCAGCAGTACTAGTAGCCTCAGTGGTTAAGCATACTAGTGGTTAAGTGCTCTGGAACCAGATGGCCTGGGTGTGAATCCTGAGCCTGCCACTTTCTAGTTGGGTAACACCTGGGGCAAGGTACTTAACCTCTGGCAGACTCAGTTTCTCCATCTGCAAAATGAGGTCAATAGCAGTATCCACTCCCGGCTTGGAGGACTTGGTGGCGAGTTAACAGGGGTGAAGCCCTTGGGGCCATGCCTGCTGGATGTCACTGTTCAGCCAGTGATGCTGCTGATGGCTGCTGATACTGTTAACCATTAGTGCCAGGTGCTCTGGGTTCAGTCCCTGGCCTGCCCCCCGCCGTGCTAAGGGGAGGAAAGGCAACTCCCCTCTCAGCACCCCAGAGCCTCACCTGGATGAGGTTCTCGGCCTTGCCCGTTCACTCAGTGTCGTGTGGAGACATCGAGGTACGGGGTGGATGCTGTTTAGAAAGGAGAGGCCTACGCCGCCCCTCTCACTTGCACATACACTTACATTGGGAGGGGGAGAGGGGCTGCTGTTTCTGACCTTGCTCTTCACAGCTGTGCCATCCTGCTCCGTGGGCGGGAGTGGCCAAGGCCCACATCTCCCTGCTAAGGCTGCCGTCTCAGGGGATGCCCCAAATGGGCTGGGGATAGAAGGCCTGTGGGAGGAGGACCCAAGGCAGAGCAGTGACTGCTTGCTGAACTGTGCAGAGTGACAGGGGAGCCCCACCAGCAAGCTGGAATCACCCCTGTAGCACGTGGGCATTCCCCCTAAGAGGGGGGTATCCAAACGAATGGCTTGTCTCAAGCTAAGCAGAGGCCCTGATTTTATCGCAGAGTCGATGGACAACGAGATCCAGACCTGCCTGCAACACACACGGGGAGTTACAAATCCAAATACGGTCGTGTCTCTGCTGTTTCGGGAGCCTGATGTATGTCAGTCCATTTGGTGGGGAGGAGCCCAGGAGAAAACGGCTCTTTTGAGCTGCCTGCTGCTTAGCCTGAGGTCCTGAAGATTCAATTATTTGGATTCCTCCATTTACCGAAAATTTCAAGTCATGCCATCTATTCAGCCCGGGTTCTCTGGCTTGTCCTTAAGATAAATAGCACCCAGGAAGTCTGAGCTCTACAGCGGTTTGTGCTATAAACTGGGCAGCACTTAGCAGATGGGTAACAGCTTCAGGACTGAATTCTGAAAGGGGCCTCCATCTTTCAGTCCCTCCTGTTTTAGGGCTCAGGATTTTTGCACTAGTAATTGCCCTTGGGTGTCAAGTGGCCTGTTAAATGGCTCGGCTCCATTCAGCCATATACTCTCCCAACAGGCAACTGGACAATTGTGACCTCAAGTGGCTGCTGGGCCCATAATGACACAACTAAGTGTCCATTTATTCAGAGGTGAAAAAAGTGTTCCAATATCTCTTCCCCCACCCCCCAGCAACTGCTGGGGCACTAACTTAAAACGAGATCTTTCTCCCAGGGTGTTGCTCAAAAACAACAAGCAAGATTTCTATCTGAATTCTCTTGTTAGAGAGCCAGCTTTCGGGGCTTCATCCTGGAAGATGATAAAACTGAGTCAGTATGTGTGATTGTTATTCCCAGTCATCCAGGCTAAGTGTAGGGCTACTGAGGGGCCTTTGTGGGTTTTTTTTTTTTTTTTTTTTTTTTACCCCAGTCCTTCCTTTGGGGCCATGTGAACTACCTTTTTGACTATTAAGAACCCAGAGTGACCTAGAAAATTCTGCAGGTTTCATGGAAATGAAAGATCCACAAACAAACACAGCTGGTTCCTGCTTTGATGCTGATAAACAAAGAGAGGCAGAGCAGAACCGCGGACCAAAACCAAGAAACCAGACTGAAAAAAAGAAATCCTCTTTCCCTCAGCCTCCAGCCACGGGAGCCGAGGCTCGAGGAAGCTTTGGAATGGGCAGCGTGTGAGAGCAGGGCTTCCCAGAGGGAAGGCTGGGAGGCCAGGGGCTCTGTCTGGTTCACGCAGGGGCTCCCACTGCAGGCCCAGCGCCTAAGGCTTACTGGTGTACCCGAGGTGACCCTGGGCCAGGAAGGAACAGACCTTAAGGGAGGTTGGGGAAGCACCAAGAAGAAAACAAGCGGGGAGGTGATATTTCCCAACCACAGTGAGGTTTGGGTGGATGGGACCAAAAGAGGTAAGAGGAGTGCTGGGAAGAGGGGAAACCCAGGGCAGCAAGCTCTTCTCAGATGCAAAAGGAGGACCCTGGCATCTAAATACCCCATAGAAGCCCTAGAAAGAGGTTTGGAGCCACAGTAGGACTGTCTTTCCTTGCTTTTCAATGCTAATTCCAAACCATCTTATATGAGCCCAAAGGCAGATTCCGGCCAGGATGCTCAGAGAAATTCTATTCATAGATCCAAGTTACTCTGGGAAAAGATTTTATAATTAAAGTGTAACATTGTATTATTGCATTTGACCATCACAACCAAAGTGCAATTAGAGCTACTAAAAACCTCCTGACCTCGAGATTCTGAATTGACAAACTCAGGCACACATCTGAGTTGGGGATTGAGTTGGTAACCTATCTGGCCATTATTAATTTATTTAGATAAGTGTGTTGAAAACAATTGTAATTTCTAACTAACTAAAAAAATTTTATAGTTGCTTTAAACAAATAACTTTTAAAACTCTCTTTTTTTAATCTTCTCATGGTCCAAACTGTTGCACATTTGTGGTATATCATGAAGCTACTGTACACTCCCCTTCTTGTAGGAAAAAGAGATACAAACTCCTTGAAAGGAGTATTTTTTTATCATTTTGCTATTTTTTTCTCTACCATAAGTCAACTTAATTGCATTTATTAAAAATTTTATTGTGAAGTTTTTCAAAAATGCAGAGCAAAATAATATTGAAAACACTTATGTACCCACCATCCAGTGGAAAACATCTTAACATTTTGCCATATTCCCCTCAAATCTTTTTTTTTTCCCTAAAACAAAAATGCAGTTATAATTTAACCCCATAATTTAACCATACTTGTTTTTATTCCCCTCCTTTCCCTAAACCCAAAGTAAACACTAAAATGAAGTGGGCATCATTCCTATGCATATTTGTTATACTTTTAATACTGTTGTACTCTATGTGTGCATTTAATAATAAGATGGAGTATAAACCTGACCGTTCTTAAACTTTAAACAAATGCTATTATACTGCATTTATCACTATATAACTTGTTTCTTCAGTCAACAGAAATTTTTTTGCAGTTTTCCCAAATTAATGCAGTTCATTTTGATGCTGTGAAGTATCCTATTGCATAAATATACCAGAATGTATATGGATGAATATTTGGATTGTTTCCAATTTTTCACTATTATAAAGCTTCAATGGCCCCAACTGCACATGTCTTCTTATGCACAGGTTCAAGGGTTTCTCTGGATTGTATACCTGGAAGTCAAATGACTATGTCATAGTGAATATCTAGCTTAAACGTGACTAGATATTGCCAAATTGTTCTCCAAAGTGGTTGTAAAATCCACATCGGCAGAGTCAGGGCAACATACTTTGTCTGTGGTGTAGAGTATTATTTACCTTGTCCCCTGAGCTGGACAGTATTTACACTATTCAGCGGTTTCTACGTGCCAGGCTCTGGGCTAGGCTTTAGGATTAAAGAATATCCCCTTGAATCCTAACAATGCCCTTATAAAGCAGACCTTATCGATCCCATTTCCCAGCTAGGATTCAGAGGCTTGGAAAAGTGAAACTACTTGCATAGGATCAATCTGACAGTGAGTGGTGGGGTGGTAAGCAAGTATCACTGTCTTCCAAACAGCAAAAACATCCTTTTTCATTGACCAGACACAAGATTTGAAGCACAAGAGACAATAAACTTACCCTGCTTGGGTACACAGCCCTGAGCTGAGCCTAGAACTCTGCCTCATGACTCCCAGCGACAGGCTGGCATCAACACCGAGGTTGTTTGCTCAATGGTTTTCCCCAAGGAAGCAGCAGAGGCTCCAGGCTGGGTCGCTTCCTGACCCTGGCGGTAACGCCATTCCCAGACCTCCTTCCAGGAACAGTCTCCAACCAGGGCCTTGCCCCATCAGTCAGGGAGCCATGGGGGGCGTCAGCATGTGAACCATTTGGAGCATTTTCCAAGAGAAAGAACTATGTCATAAAGCCTCTGCAACTGACTCAGGACAGATGGATCCTAAAGACAACTTTTAACTTGGGCCCCAGTAAGCCCACAGAATGTTAAAAAGACACACGGACCTCAGACATGAAAGCAGAGGGTGAGAGGGAAATCCCCATAGCCTGATGAATCAATTCCAGAAAGACCCTCTCACCCAGTCCCCATCCATCAGCCCGAGGCAGGAGATGGGAGATGGTGCTCTCGCTCTTAGCACCCCTGTGTTGCAGTTACCTGAGTGGGGTGGAAGGTGGAGGAAAACCGATCCTGGGACCAAGACCAGGGAACCCTGATTCAGAATGAGAGTGCATCGAAAAAGCAGGGCTCCCCTGTTCCCATGTGAAGATCCAGAGATGTCAACCCCTCGGTGAGGCTGCTGCAGGGCAGAACCTGGTTTTAGCTCACAGAAAGGCACTATTGGGCCATGAGGGCCCTGTAGGTAGTTTCAAGTTCATCATGGCCAAGCAGTCCTGACCATGGGCCACACCAGCCTTTGCTGAGCATCATGGGAAGCGAGCGGTGGGCAGGCTGGTTGAACCCAGTGCTGGGGATAACTGGATCCCAGTATAGAGGGAGAGCACAGCAAGAGTTAAATACAGACTATGGAGTCAGCTGCACCTTAGTTTGAATTTCCTTATTAGCTGGGTGACTGGGACAAATGAGTCAAACTCTCTGAGACTCTGTTTTCTCAGCTGTAGAGAGGGAAGTAGCATCACCAACTCCAACAGGCTGTTATAATGATTAAAAGGAAGAACACGTTCCGGGCACTTAGTGCAGTGCCTGGCACACAGCTAGCACTGCTGCTCGTTGTTACGATGCTTCTGTGTGAATTAGAAAATAAAGTGCCCTTCTTCAAGACACTAGACTGCCATCTGCCAGAAACAATTCTGAAAATCTACAAGGACAATGCAGCGAGTGGTGCCCTCTGGAGTCATGCAATGGACAGTTTAGCTTGAGCAACCATGGGCATTGGTCTGGTACATGGTACGTGCTCAATAAATGACAACTAATATTTTCTTAGTAAGCACAAACCTCCCCCCCCCCACACGGGCTTTGTGAGAAGTCTTTCGGATGGCACTGAATTCCTGAAGGGGCTGGTAAATGAGTTCCCAGGCCTCCGAGAAGTGTGCAGAGCTCGGAGGTTGGTGGTGGTAGTGGGGGTGTTGGGAGGGGGAGGAATGGGGAGGACTAGGGAAAGCTGTCAGGCAATGGTCCCAGCAGGACACAAGCAGGCCGGGGGTTCAGGACTCTGCTGGCTGCCGGCAGTCAGGTCAAGCCCAAGAGGCAAGCCTCATCAGTCAGGGACAAGTTGAAGGTCTGACAGCCCAGAGGTCACTCAGAGATCAGCCCACCTCCCAGGACTGCACTGAGGAGCAGATGGAGGCAATGATATATGTGAAAGAAAATGCCCCGTGAGTTCACAACACACCGAAGGAGGTATTGCTACCTTGTGCTCACCCACCTCCCCTCTGATGAACCTGCATCCTTCCAGCAGCCTTGGGAGGTTTTGCACTTTTAAAGTATCTTTTAAAATATCACTTTATTGGGTTTTTTCTTTTGCTAATTATAAAAATAAGATGAAATATTTATTTTAAAAGACAATTCTGTTCAAAAAGAGGGTAAGGATATGAATGGGTAATCCATAGAACACAAATGGCCAGTGAACAAATGAAAAGGAGCTAAATCTAAGTAAGAGAAATAAAAGATTAAAATAGAGTGAGAATTTTCCACCATCAGATTGGATAAACTGCTTTAAAACTTGTGATATCCAAAGCTGGTAAGGATATGGTGAAATGGGTGTGTAAGGTGTTTCCAAACGTTTTAGAAGACAATTTGGATGTTTTATTAAAATTTAAAGAGGGCATATTGTCCAGCTCAGAACTCATACTTCTAGTTGATTCTACATGAATAAAAGCACTGGAACGTAGAGTGAGACATACGCGGATGGATGTTCACTGCAGGCCTCTGGGTACCAACAAAAAACTGCAAACAACCGAATGCCCATCAGAGGGGGTATAATGGCACGTATATGGCTTTTCCATACAATTTTCTGTGTTAAACAGAGGAGGTATATCTGCATATACTGATGGGAAAGAGGGAATATTGTTATTGAGTGAACAAGGACCCCAAAATGCAAATCACAAGCCATGATTCTGTTTCTGTAAAAATTACTTATGTATGCATACATGTAAATATGGATATGTACTATAAACTTGGGGAAAACTGGGAAGGACACACACAAAACTGTCAATAGTGGTTGCATCTGGGAGTGAGAACAAATAGCTGAAAGGGGGCAGCGGTTAGGGACTTAGATATCTTGTTTTATATCTCTCTATAACTTTAAGGTGTAGAATTGTAGTTGATTTTCACTTACTTGTGTTTTTCAGTATTTTGTTTTCCAAACAAATTTTTAGAAGCACATGTTCATTAGAGAGCAGTTGGGAAATACAGAGAAGTGTTTTTCTCATTTTTGTCTTTTGTCTCTTCTCTTACTTGGGATTGCATTTTATCATGCATGACTGCATCCTTGCACCCTTGTGGACCGAGTGTTGTGATGGGGGAGTGAGGTCTTCAGTGCAGAAAGTGTGAAAGAGAGTCCCCAGACCTTAGGACTGGAATGAAACCCCAAAGCTGGTCCAAATGCATGAAAATCGGGTTCATTATCTTCATTTTCCAGATGCGGGCTCTGAGACCCAGGGCTCAGGCAGGCCTGGAAGATGTTGTTATTCAAGCAAGCCAGGAGCTATTTACAAAGAGAATTACCACTCAAAACATGAGCGTGTGTGTGGTTCGGACCGAGAAGCAGCTGTCCGAGGCCCAAACCAAACATCCACAACAAGGATAAACAACCCCAAGTCTAGAGTGGACCCCAGGTGGCTCTCCAGCCAGGCTCTCTGCCAGGCATTGACCTCCTTCTCTTTGCCAGGCACCTCACCTCCTTCATCCTCATCCTTGGCACACCCTGTAAGGCTGTCTCTATTTACCCCACTTTACCACTGAGGAAACCGAGGCTCAGAGAAGATAATCCAGTTCGGTACGGCCACACCGTATATAAATGGCAGAGGCAGATTTTGAATTCAGTTATATCTGTCTAATGCTCTGATATAATTCTAAAGAAAAAAAACCACTTCCCTGTCTCAAAGGCCTTTTAGTAAGAAACATTTCTGGAAAAGAGCAGCACCCAAGAAGATGCCCCCAAAAGCAGGCTCTGTGAGGGACATCTCTTCAATCATGCCAGCCTGTCTGCCAAGGCAATGGCTGATGAGACTTCTTTGGGTTGTCCCAGGGTGTGGGAAAATCAGGAAGTTGGGATTCTAGGTGACCCAGCAAAACTGGAAGACCAGACACGACCTTCCCCTGGCTTACAGGTAGCTTACTGATAAGTCCCCCTTACTCAGAGGCTGCTGCCAGAGCACGGAGAACAAAAGTCACTCCTGCTGACTCAGTAGCTCGGGCCATTGTGGGCATGTCCCCATGCCCGGGCACATGCTTTGCTAATTCCATTTTTCACATCTGTTGAAAAGCGTCTGATTGGTAAGCTTTTGTTTTGAAAATAAACACCCTCTTGGATTCCACATCTTCTCGGCCAATTCCCCCAGCCTTTATTGATGCTTCTATCTCTCCCCTCTGCCCTCTCCTTCTGAGGAGATATTTTCCTTTTATTCTTTTGGGATTTGGCTGACAATTGATTTCTCCACACTGGTGGAGTCATGGAGAAAGGTAGAGAAAGATCTCCTCTAGGAGGGGAGGGGATGGGAGGTGAGACATGGTGGGCAGGAAGGGGATTCTGCTCCTTTATTTGAAACTCATTTTCTTCTCTCTTGCTTTGGTAGGACTTCAGCTTCTTGTCTACAAAGAATAAGTATATTTCTTTCAACAGCTAGAATGAGAAATGACTAAGTAACCCTGGCTCAGCTTACCAAAGGGATAAGAAACATCTCAGGGGTGAAATCTTGAGCAGCTCTGGAAAGCCCCCACTGGCTGCTGAAAGTCTCTCCCTTCACCTGCCAGCCACTGGTAACTGGCATTCTACCATTACAGGGTCATTCTTTGGGTTGATATCGTGCCTGTTAAAATGCATATTCGAATAATTACCCCTCACATTTGTACAGGAAGAAGGTGTCTGAAGAGCCTTCATATTTCTTTCCAGGTTACCAGATACTGGACTACATGCTGGTGCTACAATGGCAAGCAAGCAAGACACAAAAGACATGACACCCTGCACTACAGGACAATAATAGGTGAACTGATGGGACCTGTAACTACACCCCAAGCCCTTGACTCCTGATCCTGTGCTCCTTCTACTCATCTGCCTGTCACAGTAATGTCAGGGCATCACCTTGATGTAAATCAGTCCATTTGTTCATTTCCATGTGGTCTCTATCGGAGAGCAAGGCTGGGCATGGGGAGATGGAGAGGGTAGGTCCCATGGGGAGTGGCAGCACCGATTTCAGGCACTTAGGGTAGACTGAAGAGCCTGGAAATAGAAACTAGGGCCAGCATAATATGGGCAGATCCAGAAGCACACGCCTTCTCCCCTTCACAGTGCTCCTTGGCAAGTCTTTTAGTCATTGCTGGTAGATTTCCTCTCCTGTTTCTGACAGTGGTTCTTGTTAAACCGTCTCATCAGCACCTGACACCTGTAAACCTCTCTCACCTCACCTCCTTTTAAGAGAAAACCAACACCCAGCACGAGCCCTACTGATTTCACTTTTCCTCACTTAGTGTTCCTAGTGTCCTCATCTTTTCAGTTGGTGGGGGGGGCAGGGGTTAGGGCTGATGGGGTGGGAGGGGTGGGGTGTGGTGGCAGGTGCTTTTATGGGCCAATCAGCTCATCCTCCCACCTTTTACCTTCCCTCTATGGATCACGTATCTGAATCCTCTTGCTTTTGTATCTTCACACTCAGCTTCCTACGGATCCTTCCTCCTCTTGGTCTATACATAGGCCTAATTCTCCCCTAACCAAAAAAAAAAAAAATCTTTCTGTTCTGAAACATCCTCTCTATCCTTCCTTTTCTACCTGAAAAAAGAAATACATCTGAGGCCTCCACCTGTTTTCATCCAATGTACTTCTCAACTCTTCCTCTTTCAGCATCTGGGTGATTTTTGTCTCAGATGCCCAAAGTGAACTTTCAGTGTCAAAAGTAATGGTCTTGCCCAGTCTCCTTATCTTCCATCTCACTCATATTCACACGTGTTGACCTTCCTCCTCTGACTGGAACTGACTGCCTTCTCTGCTTCTGTGACACTCATGTTCTGCCTCAGCCTCTGTTGGTTCCTTTTCTTTTCCTGCCCTCACCTTTCTGAGTTTTGCCTCATGTATCCAAATGCCTACAGAAAGAGAAGACAGCAAAGAGATGGCAGGAAAATGTTCAAGGAGACAGAAGAACTCTAAAAAGTTCAACAACACAGAAGCCAAGGGATGAGCAAGCTTTAGGAAGGAGATAGATGTCAACAAGATCGAGTGATTCAGAGTAACACTTCTTAGCTTATTTATGACAAATTCATAAATGAATTGTACTTGCTGTCTACAGAGAACTTCTCTGAGAAAGGACCTCCTAGTGACTGGAAATTCCTATGAAGAAGCAGGAAAACTGTATATTAAGGTTGCTATGAATAATTCTGCTAATTCTCAGGTTCTTTGATTATGTGGTAACCTCTCTCAGTCTTTTTCAAAGGACTCCTACCACCCCACTATCACCACCACCACCATCTTATCACCACCATCATCTTCATCACCGTTAGCACTACCAGCAACACTACCATCTTCTCCATCATCATTATTCCCACCACCCTCATCATCCTCATCATTGTCATCAATATGGCATTGAATGGTCTGCTACTATGTACCAGGCTCTGTGCCAAGAATTTTACATACATTATCTCAAGTAATGTTCATATCACACCCTACAAAGCCAGTATTATCATTTCTGTCTCTTAAATGAGAAAACCCAAACTCAGAAATGTTCATGAACTCATCCATAATTATGCAATTAGTATATCCTAGAAACCAGAATTCAAATGCTGATCTCCCCAACTCAAAATCCTTGCTTCCCCATGCCAATGTGTCTCTCTGGAAATGTAAAAGTAGACAAACCTGACCAGGACATATTCAAAAAGCTATCAAAGAATAGGAAGGTTCCTTTAAAAACTTAAGTGAGAAATCCTGTCACAAATTGCAAACATGTTGATGCCAGGAAAGTTAACATCCCCAGCCCTGGCTGTATTAAGAAAAGTTTGTCTTTCAACACACACATTTTCCAGCTTGTTAAATTGAGATGACTGTACATTTGTTCATGAAGAATTTGGCATCTTCTGCAAAAATCTAATGCAATGATCAGAAGATAAGAAGCCCTCTCTTTTCTCATTTGCTTAGAAGGACCCAGCAGTTTAAAATGTTTTCTCTACCAAAATACACAAGAAAGTTTATTAATCCAAAATCAAAATATCTGTTTAAATGTAGACCAAAGGATTGAGGCAAAAAACACACAAAACATAGACATGACTTCCTTATCATTAACAGAATACGTTGAAACTAAATAGTGGTTTAATAGTACCTCTCCAACATTGTGTCTCCTAATGGACTGTGCAGGATTATTTTATGTTGAAAATTTTCCTGCCCAATACAAAAGCTCTTCAAAGACTTTATTCCCATCCTTTACCCTTTGGGAGATGGTGGGGGAGGAAAAGGGGAGGTGAAAAAGCCCTCTTGCAAATGCTTTACAAAAAATTTGGCTGAACAAAGACTTTCCCATTTAAGAGCAGGTGACAGTAAGATCTCTCCCATAGGCAGCACATTAAGACTCTTTGCAGAAGTAAACAAATCCGTTAGGATGAAAGCCGGACATTCCTCAGGGCTGGGATCTAATGAAAATGTCAGTGTTTTATGCAGTTTAAAAACTGACAATTCAACGGTTTTACAGGAGCTATTTAACATTTATCATCACTTACAAGAGCTCAAATGTAGCCAAGGGGATGAGTAACAAAAAGAAACCAAATGACTCCTTGCTTGGAAGCCTCCATGTTACCTGTAAACCATGAGGGCTTTGCAGTTTGTCAATTACCAGGCACCCTTGGGCAACAGGCGCAGGTCTTGGCAGAGGCAAGCTGGAAATCCACACATCAAGGTACAATCATCACAGTAACCATGTTCTGCACGTTCATTTACATCCCATCCTATCAAAGACCCAATTGCTGGCAAACCAGTACACTAAAGAAAGCCCTTATACCAACCTGATGCATCAAGAGCCTCAGAGTGTTTGCCAAATTCTGCTTTAGATATTAAGATAAACATCTAAAAGAAGAATCATAGGATGTGTAACTTCCAAACAAGCAGAGAGGGAAATGAAAAGAAATAAAGAAAATGCAAGTAATTAAAAAAGGGCTAACAACGAGAGAAAAGTAAATAAAAAAAATAACCCATGATAATAGAACACACAAAATAAGAGAGTTAAGTCCAGATAGATAGGTTACAATAAATATAAACAGCTTAAATTCACCCATTAAAAGACAGATGCCCAGATTTCCCCCCTAAGTCCAGCTTTATGCTGTTTATAAAGTGGACCAGTGACACACGACAATTGAAAATAAAAGTATGGAAAAAACATACACTCACCATATTAACTAAACAGATGTTGTTAGAGCAATATTATCAGACAAAATAAAATTTAAAGGTAAAAGAATTAGAGATATTAATTAATGATTAGAAGAACAACTCACCAGGAGCAATGATACTACATAATGCAATTTCATACAGCTAAAGGCATAACTTAGAAATAGATAAAACAAAAGTTGAAAGAATTACTAAGAGAAATGACCAAATCCATAATTGTCATGAAGATTTTAATTCTCATCTCTCAGAAGTGTTAAACAGCTAAAACATTAATAGAGATTTAGGAGATGCCAGTTAGATAATTAAAAAGCTCATCTAAAAGGCATGCAAAGAACATGTACCCGAACAGTGACTACACATTCTCTTCAAGTACACGTTGAATATTTACAAAATATTGAACATGTGCCTGGCTATGAAAAAAAGTATCAAAAAATCCCAAGAAGCAATTTCATATACTTGATATCTGAACTTCTCTTTTTAAAAAGTAGTGAACTTTTGAGCCTAAGTAACATCAAGGCCATTCCACCCAGTTCTGTGCCCAGAAAATTGTTCTTATTTTTCAAAGCTGGTCTCAGTATCACCTCCTTCAAGAAGCCTTCTCTGATGACCCAAGGTCAAGTAGCTCCCATATCAAGTCACTCTTTATCGTACTACTCTGTTGTATTTTCTTCATGTAACCTATCAGTCTGAAATCATTTTATTTGTTTGCTTTCTTGTTTACTGCCTCTCCCCCACCCCCACTAAAATGCATTTGCAATCTTGGGCTCCTGGAATGCAGCCTGGAACACAGAAGGCACTCAATAAACATTTGCTGACATCAGCCTGAATTGGCAGCATGCACCACTCAAAGCCCTTGTATAGACCTCTCCCCTAGAACGAATCACATTACATTAGGGTGATTTGTGTTACAGTCTCAGTAAGAGAAAGTGAGCTTGCCATCATATTCAAGGTATGTAATAGGTGCCAAATAAATGGCTGTTGAATAAGTGATTAAAATTAAACTATGACCTCCCTGGTGTGACAGAAGCATGAAACCTCGAGAATCCACGTTAACTGTTTTAGACCACATCTTATTAATGAAAGAGTCTGATTCCTGACTGTGTGTATTACTGTGCTGCCTCCAAGCTGCCTCCACATCCCCCTGCACACCATCCCATAGAGAGTGGAGGCTCTGAATGAGGACAGATGAAGATACTATTATATAAATATTATACTATATAAACACTAGCCTTGGCTATTGTATAGATACTTGCTTTTGCCAAATCTATTAAAACTAGCCCAAATAATCATTTCCTATAACTTTATGTCTGTACCAGGGTTGCATTTTCCAATTAAATAAATAAGGGCAAGAGCTTAAAATAATGGTTTGCTGACAGAATAGTGTGGCCATATTATCATACCAATGGCTAGAGAAGTAGGAATTACTGTATGTCCTTGGGCAAGTCACTTGGTAGGTCTACACCTCAGTTTCCAGATCTATAAAATGGTCACAATATTAACACTTTCTTTATAGGTTGCTCTGAAGACTAACTGGGTTGTTCCATCAAAATACTTAATATAGTATGTGCCCCAAAGAACTTGATAAACGTCTGTAAGGCTTCAGACCCTTGCTTACTTGAAACTTTGGTTTTTGATAATCCATCTTCTGGAGCTCTTCCGGAGCTGTAACACTATTATGGAAAGAGTCTTAGGTCCCTTTGAATCTGATTAAATCCATTCCTTGTTGTCAAAGCAGAGCTAGAAAAACGCTGGCCAATACCAGATGTATTTACTGAATGGCCCCTATACTGAAGATTTCAGGAAGATGAGGCCGCTAGAGGCGCAGCCAACATGGCAACACTGATTCACAAAGGGGCAGATTGTCCAGGGACATTTTTCTCCACCCTAACCCCCCTCCTTCCTCAGAAGGAGCTATTCTAGAATGGAAAGTTTCCCCATCACACACATCTGCTTGCCAGATCTGCCCAAACATGTCACCACTGGTGAAAGCCATCAGGCCCTAAGGATTTTTCCCTTGGATTGGGAGCGACAACTGAACTGAAAATTTATCATGGAAGACAGGAGCAGCATGACATTTTTGACAAGGGCTCCTTTTAAACATCAAAACATTTTCAGACCCCTCCACCTAATAGCAATTTTATTTTTGTCTTTTGATTCAGAAAAACACCGGATGGCCAAAAGCTACTTGGAATTCAGTATTGTTTTAAAATGATTTTTTACTTTAGAAGTCACAATCGTGTCTATATAAATATCAGAGAAATAGTCACACATGTATTTATGGGATACTCCATTCTGTTGCTTCTTAGTGTGTATGTGGAGTTGAGGCCATGTAAATATCTTTAGTCCACTGACACTGAATGTAGAATTTATCTTTAAACCAGGGCTTTTAAACTGCAGCACTATTGACATTTCAGGCTAGAGAATTCTTTGTTGTGTGGGGCCAACCTGCGAAATGGAAGATGTTTAGCAACATCCCTAGCCAATACCTATTAGATATCAGAAACACCTCTCCCCAATTTGTGGCAAAAAAAATTTTCTCTGGACATTGTCAAATGTCCCTTATGGGGCCAACGCTGCCCCCTGTTGAGAACCATTGCTTTAAACATTCTCCACGTTATATCTCTCTAATGAAAGCTGCTTATTGCAGCAATCTATGCAGGGTGAACCTGGGGTAAGAAATTCTCAGTTGGAATGCTGTCTTCACAGATGCACGCTTTCGACGAGGTTGATGATGATGAATGACGATTGTATCTAAGTATTTATTTTGCACCACAGGGTCAATAAGTAAAGTGGAGTGGTGGGGATTAAAAGGGCCTTGGACTACAGGAGACTGAGTTCTATTCCCACTTCTACCAGGAGCTAACTATGGGATCTTGGTCAAATCACATCCCTCTCTGGGCCTCAGTTTCCCCATCAATGCTAAGCTCATATGGGGCACTGAGGCAGAGCACAGGCAAGATGGAGAATGGAAGGGGATTTCTACCGTGCACCAGCCACTAAAAATGCAACAGTGGACTCACACTCGGCGTTAGAGGCAGCGAGAAGCTGAAGCGATACTGCAGAAATTACTGAGAATGAAATAAACTGCAAACTTGGGAGGTTGTTGTAGAATTTAGAGCTATAATCTGTGAGGGAGAAGATGTTAGACGTGGATAGCAGATAGCTTTGGCCTTTTCTTCTGGAGCATCTGTTTTCTTCAGGTTTCTCTACTATCAGCTGCTGCCCTTGCAAGCCCACCACAAGGTCCTCTTCTGCAGGTCCAAACCTGGGGTCCACACTGTGCTGCCCAGAGCCTGGGGGGGACCTGAACGAGCGAGGGGCGCTGGGTGTAAGCAAGGCAGACACTAGCGGCCAATAAATCCGAGATCACAGGCTGGGGATAAGAGATTGCTGTGGGAATCTGGGAATGAGGCCTGGTTTAGCCACAGCATCTGATTTTTCCAAAAGCCCCAGAAAGCTGGAATTGGATGTGATATTTTCACGATGTGACATCCTGGATGGGCCAAATCGAAGGCTATCTGGGCAGAATTGACGTGTAGGCTCATTTGGGGCACCCTGGCTCAAAGTCTTCAGATTTGCAGGAATTATCCCTCAGTTTCAATCAAAGAAATCCCCCTTTTCCTCAGAAATAGGCTAGGGCCTCTTTCAGCAGGTAGAAACCTAGGTGGGGCAAGTGACTGTCTTTGTTAACCTGTTCATTTTTAAAATGCTACCCAGGCCGCCCTGAAGCCAGCAGCTCCCTGGCATTTCACGTTTGCCAGGCTGTGCGAGGGCAACCAGTCAACTGTCCTTGGGCACTGAGATGCCAGAGCTCCTACCATGAGTCCAGGAACAGGCTGCTTCCCTCCTGTGGGAAGCCACAGGAGAGGGGTGAACAGCTCGGGC